>BMAO01014658.1:0-19595 GCA_019973975.1 Trichonephila clavata | reverse complement strand
GATATTTCAGATTCGCAAGTAAAAAAAGTGGGCTTAAGAAAAAAATGAAATTAAAAAAATATATTCTTTTAGTAATAGGATATTTTTTAAAACTTAATCTTGTTTTCACCATGTACTATGCACTCTTATTTCTTTAGAGTGGGAGGGGGCGGTATAGAAATATTCAATAAAAAGGGGGCAGTGTCGGAAATATTCACTATAAAAGGGGGCGATATCGAAACATTTATTAGAAAGGGGCGCCAGTTCAAAAAAGGTTGGGAACCTATGCCCTAGACACTTGACAAAATGCAGTTTTGCCATTATTACCAGTAGATACATAATACAAATTCCTAGTTTTTCAAAGAATATGTCTGGAATACCATTTGACAATTAAAATTATTCAGATCATGATCTTATTGAGGACAAGCTGAGAACGAGACGAGGCCCCGTGTCTGGGCCTTTTCCTAAACGTCCACAGTGCCGGATTTACTCATTAGGCAGAGTAGGCAATATAGCCTATGGACGCAGTGCTTTTTAGCAGATGACAAGAACGTGTTCTGTTTTCTGCTAATGCTCCAAAAATAGGCTACAGGGCCCCGAGATTTAGACTGTATAGGGTCGTTAGACCATGTCGTTTAATCCGATACTGAACGTCCGTGATGGTAATAGTTTCCCAAGACAAAAAAAAAAGCCTTGATATCAATATCAAAACTATTTTAATCACACTAATGTATAAAGAGTACGTTATATATGCTTGAGTACCAAATTTCTTTCTTCAAGCACAGATATGTTTTAAATTTCACTTTCTGTATTGTAACGTAAAAACTGCATAAACGTAAAATGTATTCTGTTTTATAGTAAGAAATTTTGAATTTATTACATGACTCTGGATAGCAAAATATAATGGTAAAGGTCACTTTCATTTCGTGAGAAAGGAAAAGTGATCTTTTTTATGTTGTTCAGTTCTATTTTAAAGAATGATGTAATTAAAGTGTTGACTTTCATGTATTATTTGTAACCTTCATACATAAATTTCATAAAAAATTAAATAAACAAGAAACCCTTTGGTTTGAGTTAATAGTGGTTTTCTTACAACACTCTGCAGAAACCCAAACAATATTCATAAGTTCGCGAATATGAAAGTAGACTTTGGTTGCTGAAAGTCAAGGTGAACAAGTGCTTATTTTCAGGATCAACATTCCACCGTTGTTTTTGAACCCTATTACTCAGTCATTGTATTAGACCTCCACTTGTTAAAAGGCTCAGGGGAAGGGAAAAAAGAGTGAATTGGATGCCGTCAGTAAACTGGGTCGAATGTTTAACTGAAAAGATTTGTTCCGTTAACGGTAATTGAAATGAATGAAGACAAGCTAATTGAACAAGTAGAATTCATGGAGCTATTTTAGCGATGCCATACTTTTTGCAATTCTGATAATTTATGTGATGTCTGCCGAAATATATGGGTAACGATCCGAGGAGTAAAATAGAATGGACGAGAAAAAAGCTGGATAATTATGACCCCAAAAAATTAAACAGATTATTTATGAAGTGTCTTACAAGCTTCGAAAAAATTAACTTAAAATTAAACACAATCAAGTATAATTATCAATACTTCTTTCATGTCCAAATATTTTTGGAAAACAGAACTAAGAATTTAGCAAAGTTAAGCCTAACGTTCTAAACAAATTCTTTAAGGCTATTTTCGCAAAACGTAAGAGAAGCTGAACTAAATGCGGAACTCATTTTCAGACAGAAAAATGAAGATTTAAAAAATTGTAATTCATATATTTGTTTATAACAAAGCTTTTTTAAAATATCAAAGTATTCATAAATAATTAATTTTTCTTTTTAACATATAAATGGATAGCGCATTTAGCAGTACGATATAGGAGAAAAATTGAGAAACATATTTACACTAGAAAAATGAATCAACTCGGAGAAAAAGTGATAAAATGTGCTGCTCTCTATAGAATAGTGAAACCAGAATATAATATAAATGTTGTAGTACTTTTCATCTGAAAATATATTCAAAATTTGGGTCTTATTCTTTAACTTAAAGCGAAGATAGCCTTAAGACGACAATCACATAATCACTCATAACGTTTACATATTGCTGTCTATTTAAAAATTAATATTGATAAATATTCCACGAATTATAACATATGATGGGGAAAAAAAGAATAATTTATATCGACAAAATAATAAATAAAAGAAATTAAATAATAAGTAATAATATAGTAAAATCTCAGTTATATTAAATAAAGTGCAATTCATACAATAATATGTTAACTGCGTCATAGATATCTTTTAAGATAAGGTCTAACGTGTTTTTGTTTTGGAAAACATTCTACAAAACTAAAAAATAAATTTTGAAACCATGTTCAATGGGCTAAATTCATGACGGTCACATGATAAAGGGAATCACGTGTTCTCTATTGAATTCAAAACTACGAAATCATGTGCATTTTGCTCACTTATGTGCTTTATTATTGTTGCCAGTTCTGTTCTCTTCTAAAAGAAAGTTTCTACAAGAAGTAAAAGTTGGCAACAGCGAAGCGGATTGGAAACACGTGATTCCCGTTATGTGACTATGACGTTACGAGAATATATGGATAAAAAGAAGACTCGAAAAGAACTGAAGATAAACATATTAATAAAAATAAAATTTTACATTTATTTATCAGTGTGTGCCAAAGCACATTAAAAGTAGTAAAGATACCTAAATGACAAAAAGGAAGTTGTGAATTTTGATTTTGATATCAATAACAACAAAAGATATGTTTTCGTATTCTAAAAATAACAAGAGAAAATTATCTACAGAGATAAAATTATCTACAGATATCCACAGAAACCTAGTTATTTCTTAGATATCTAGATTCAGAAAATATGTAGCGGTATATCTGCTCTTTTCAGAAGTATAAATTCCATATTTTGTTGACCATTGGGCGTAGAATGACAAGGCAAACTAATATGCCGAATTGGTGAAGATCTAAGATTACTTGTGACTTGTTTGCTTTTTTCTAAACCTGTGTTGTTTCTTCGCAAAATATCCTACATTTTTCTGTTTACATAACATTACATTTTTAACCTTGAAAAGAGTTAATACTGTAGCACAATGATTTCACAATTGAATTTTATCAGTACAATTTTAAATGTTTTCAACACTATTTTTAAAAAGAATTTCAAAGCAAATAGTTGTTTTTGATTTACCTACGAGTGTAGTAAAAAAAAAGAAGTTTTGTTTAAAAAACAAATAATTTTTAACACACCTCAAAATAAAAAAATAATCAGATGAAATGCTAAATATAGCATGGTTTAAAACTTATCAACTAAACACGTGATTTTTTTTACCTAAACACGTGATTTTTTTTACCGTAGAAACAAATAAAGTTTAACATTTTGAAAATGGCAATCTAGATACATGCATTACAAACGTCATAATCGATTTATGAAACACATTTGTTATTTTTCATAACATCTTCCATTGAAATATTTTTATTGCTCCCCTCACATCCTTATTTTGAAGAAAAAAAAAAAAAAAGAAAGAAAGAAGAAACAGGCACAGTGAACCAAAAGTTAAATCAATAATTTTTACACTGCATCAACAACAATGCTTCTCGATTCATCATAACAAAGTTCGATTATAGATGCATGTGTTTTTGTTTTATGTTTCTATCGCCGAATAAAATAAATGTATTTTTTCATATTTCATAGCATTCCAGTCATGTTTTAAATTATTGTTATAGTTTCTATTGCCTTCGTAACAGAATGTTACGAATACGATCAAAAATGAGAACAAAGTTATCTGCATCCTACTATCGATAAATTAACACAATAGTTACTTTATTTTTTAAAAAAATACGATCTTCATTCTTTTGATGGACTTTTATTAAATTCTAAATAAATCAAAATTGTTGTGATTTATCGTTACCAAAATTTATTCCAAAAGGCCACCTTTGATTTTTATAATTACATAAATGATCCAAAAGACCTCCAGATGAATAATATTGAAATTTTACAAAAATTAATTACATATTAAGTTTGACTAGCGTCGATTACGTATTACAAATATTCTTTTCTCCGATTGAATAAAACATATTTAGAATAATACAAAAATATGCCAAATTTAAGCAACATAATTTTTAACAGACGATAATCTATCCCTAAGTAAATTAAGAAATCAGATAAATTGGAACTACATGAGTTATAGAATTAAAACAAACGATAATAATCCGGAAAATAATTTTCAGCCTAAACAGTATCTATAATTAATGTAAAATTTAAATAGTCAGTTAAAATTAGTTCAAAATAAAGAAAAGTAATGCAAATGGAGCTAAATATTTTACAATTTACCACAGTCACTTTTTGTGAGCGGTTAATATTTCTAATAATATCTTAAAACTAGATTTTATTTCTGATTATCAAAATTTCTGTCAATTCATTTAGAATTTATTCATTAAAGATTAAAAGAGACGATGTCAGAATAGAAAAAATAGAATACAGCAAAAAATAATTCCTGATATTTAAAAAGGACATACGGTTTAAAATTATGTTTTACGTATAAAATAAGAATAAATTATTTCATTTATTCATTAAAAATTGACTTGTGTATCAATAAATTTTAAGAGAAAAAAACACAAAAGGAAGTAATTTTAAATTCCAAGAACAAATAAAATTTCACTTTACCACTACAATTCACTTTCTTTCTTTTTAAAACTTAACATAAAAACAGAAACGTCAAATTTTAACTTTTATCAAACAATCGAAAAACAAAATTTTAATTTCGCTAACCCTTTTCTAAGCAACGTGAAGAAGAGCAACACAACCAAACAAAATACATACTGGAATAAGATTGAAAATCCTTCTCAGTTTTTAATTTGTAACTTTCTTACACAATAAATCCTCTAGCAAGAATCCAGAAAACAAATCTTTCATTTTTTTTTTCGACCTAGAATTTCAGTTCCACTAACAATTTTTTTTTTTTTTAATATCTTGAAAATCTCGAAAAACTAAATAAATACAGACTTTTAGGCTTAACAAGACACGAGAGTAGAACAAGTAAAAAAATGAAAAATGAAATTTTCCCACTCTCTTCTGTATAACTGAAAACGTGTCTAAAGACACCATACCAGATACGAAACAAATCTTTTTTCTAAAAAAAAAAAAAATTAATGAATGAAATAAAAAAGAAAGAAAGAAGAGATGAAAAGAAAAGAAACTCAATAACAAAGAGAAGAATAATAATAATAAAAAAAGGAAGCATATCACACACTAGAGCCATTCCGAGATTCTTCTTGGAAAACTTTTCTCTTCTTAGCTCTGAGAAACGTTCCTCCACAATTTCATTTCTATAAAAGAAACCGACGGATTCCTTCTGTGTTGCTCAATTTATGAAATGATTCATTTCGACTCCTTAAACTTCTCTGGTGGTCTTCAATATGTAATACACGAAATGGTTAAATTGCTGTGGGGTGACGACCTTATGTGAAAGAAGCAAAATTGGAAGACATTTTGTTTTATTGTATGTGTGTGTTCTATCTCGAACACCACAGTTATTTGATGTTCATAAATAGTTACTGGAATTTGAAGTGGAAAAATATTGTTCTAAATTGTTTCTCCGAATTTAACAGCGAAAGGATATAATCGTTTAACTGCAACTGCAATAGAATAATACATCACAATGAAGCTTTTAGATAATTATCGTAGAATTTTAACAAACCTTAAAGATTAATTCGAACTTTTATATACACATCCTTTAAAATTAAAGTTTTCCAGTAATTTTAAGTTATATATATTTTGATTTACAACTTATTAACAGGGAAAAGGTTACCTAAAATTGGCCATAAATAATGTAAACGAATGATGAATGAAGATACACAAACTGAAGCAACACAAAGGAAGTTCACGAGAGGGACCTTTTAATTTTGAACCACGGTAAAATGACCAGAACAACACTTGAGAGAGAGGTTGCACTCCACTCTCCAATTATTTCCTCACTGCTACAACGCGGAAATCTTGAGCCTCAAATGAATAAGTGTGTATTTTTAATGCCGCACTATAAAGCAACACGAGGGCTATTGGTGACGGACCTCGCAATTTAGAACCATGGTCAAGGGACAAAAACGACATCTGGGCTAGCACCCTCTCACCTAACAATACGCCAACAGAGGAATTTTGAGTCAGGATAGATTCAATGTGCATCAGCCCCTCTACATCGCAGGTCTTCAGCGACACTGGGGCTCGAACTCATGACACTCCGGACACGAGCTCATGACAATAACATCTACGCTACCAAGACCTCAGAGCTTGAAAAGCCGTGGCGTAAAGGAAAATACTAGTCCTCTCCCCTGCGAAATCGGATTTTGACTTTAATTTTATGAAGTGGTTAAATTTCAGACTTTAAGCTCCAAGAATCCTGCCCCGTCCTATGGTTACCCTTTAATGGTTAAATAAATTATGAAAGTACGAAGCACATGAACTTTTTAAAATAACTTGATAAAGAGACTGTGCAGACTGTCCTGAGAATATATTATAAAGTCTTTTCTCAAGACAGCCTTTATATTATATAAAAGCCTTTAATTATAAAGGATATATAATGTGTGAACTTGAATAAAATTTGAGCAAGGTATTAAACTTTAATTAAAATACACGTATAATGGTATAAAATCTTTAAAACATTAAATTACAGTAATTAATCAACAACAGTTATTTAATATCTTGTGATATCCAGCAATTATAACAAGAAGACCTCGAATTTAAAAGAAAATGCAAGGCCAGCTTGGATTATAATTACAATTATTTTATTGAACCACATACAATTATATATGAAACTTCTAAACAAAAAGTTTTCTTTCTCTACGCTTAACAATAATGCATTCCAAAGTTTCTTCATAAACAAAGTACTTGCGTATTACAACTACAATTTTCCTCGTATCAATCAGCGAGGGGTGGTCCGCATATTTGGCATTTTTCTCCGTTTAAAGGTTACTCCTTCACCAAAATCGTCCGTGACCTATTTGATTGTTCGTCTTGCCATGTCGATGGGATTAGTCGTGCTTGTTCGAACAACGAGTACGCGACACCCACTCCTTTGGGTTGATTTTAAAATGTCAATATGTGATGGCACTTCAAAAAACAAGTCTTTGTGTTTTGTTTGTAACAATTACCGAACGGCATAATTACAATGCGAACCTAGTTAAGAGGGGAAACAAAAGGACAAAAGTTATATGGAATTAATATATAAGCTACAATGTTTAATTTCTAGTAATGTTATGTTAAAATATTTTTGAGATTGCGATTGATTTATAAAAAAGAAATTCATTTAACTTACTTATTACTTAAAAATAATTTGAGTTTTAAAACTACCTTTTTTGGTGGGAAGCATATTTCTTAGGAGGACATATTCCTTACATAGGACATCTTGTAAATTTGCATATCTTTTTACATCGCAAACATGATATTCATAAAATATAATTTATAAATATTAAAAGCTACAAAATGAATTATGAATTATATTGATAAAAGTCCAGTACTATGGAATCGTCGGATAATATGGCGTTACCGCTATAATAATTAATGGACTGTATAATTAATGGACCGTTTCATCATCGACAGGGTCGGATTCTTCTTGCACGGAAGTCACAATCTCGTCATCATTTAGCATTTGAAATCCACAGTCTTCTGCATCGCATGCCATCCAGGTTTCTACATCAACAAAACTCAACAAAAGAGCACGTATACACCCCTCACTTGGAAACGAACTGACCTAATATTCCGCGCAGATGTGTACAAAATCACACAACTGAAATTCCCTAAATATCCCTCACCTTAGGTTTTCCCCTCACTTTTGGCCTCACGCAAAACAACTGTTGAGTATTGCACTGTTCAAAAACGTATCCGGGCTTTGGTTCGGATATTTGACGCTCCGGATAATAAACGTTCGGATAAACGACGTTCTACTGTATATATATTTTTAAAAAATGGCTTTTAAAAGCGAAAATAACTACGTTTTATGAAGACTTGATTAGTTTTCCAATGGTCTAAACAACCTATATTTCAAATTACCCGACTCTCTATTCCACATATAATACCCTCCATTTGTTATTTTTCTTTTAAAAGTTAATGTTTTTATAACAACGAAATAAATATTATTCCCTTTGACAAGGGAATTATATTTATTCCCTTTGACAAGGGAATTATATTTATTCCCTTGTCAAAGTGATAATCCTTAACAATCGTTTTACAGTATACATCTATGTAGATTTTGGAGATTTTTTTGTCAAAAACTAGTAAAAGTATTTTTAGAAATGTAAATGGTCCCGACTCTCATCTATATTTTGTATTAATGCTCTAGACTTTATACTTTCCATGAAATTTCAGAAAACAGAGATCAATGCATAGTGGGACATCGCAAGCAAGTTATACAAACGTACGTTGTTCTCATGTACTTTATTAGAGCACAAATGGCAACATCTACATATTTCTTTTTTATCAAGTTGGCATATAGTCACCCATTTTAGTCAATCATTCGTCATCTGGACCAATTTTCTCGCTGCTCAGGAAATTTGCAGTTCGTTCTTAGCCCTTGCGACTTGAAAGTCCAGATATCAGTTCTAAAAATTCTTTCTAGCAAATAATTTATATTTTGAAAAAATTCTAAAGCAACTCATTGTATTTTCTTATCAATAACCCGGACATTGTGTTTAAGGAAAAAAAGAAATAAAAGAATAATGCTATTTTTAAAAAAAAACAATTAAATAAGTGTTATAAACGCTTTCAGCATTTAGAATTTTTAGAACAACTATAACTTATCATATTATTTATTGAGGTTTGTGCTTACATTTCGATTCTCTGTGTGTGAGTTAAAGAATAACATTTTAATAATCAATAACATTTTTTTCCGTGTAAAGAGAAACATTAATTCCAAAATGTTTAACTAAACAGTTCTAATCAATGCTTAATTATATACACAAAGAGTTTGGAATCTTGCAACAAACCTCCATATTATAATCTTCATTCTTTTCAAAACACATATGAAAGATAAATATATATATGAAAGCCATGTGAAGTGGAAAGAAAAAAAATGCAATTTAGATCAAAATCATTTTTAACGACTCCAGGGAATGGATGTTATTAAGGGACACGAGCAAAAACTTAAAAACTATTTTTTCAATACATATTTGTTTGTCACCCCCCCCCCCAAACCAATTATTTCAAAAAAAAAAAATCTACCCCTTTAGAAAAACTAAAATTACCAACGCTAAAGAGCTATAAAGAATTGAAATTCTATTTATATACACAGGGTGGGCAGACTTTCCAGGGTGGGGCTACTTTTCCAGGAGTTGGTCCACCCAGTGTCAGTGGCGCATACAAGGGAAGGGGTCCACGGATCCGGACCCTTCCTTATAAACCTTCCTTTTTTTCCGATTCATTATAGTTCCAAGTATTATAGTATGTAAAATATAATTAGGTATTTGATATTAATAATTTTTTTTATTTATTAATGTTAATTATATATTCATCAATTTATTTTTTGCTGTTTTTTGTTCCCAACAATCGACAAAATTTTAAAAAAATATGCTTGGTTGCGTATTGGGGTATGATATGAGAATGGTAGACCTTCAATCCTCGACCCCCTTCCCTTTAAAAATTCTTGTGCGCGCTACTGCCCAACGTCGTAGGTGTGGTGAGGTAAGGAAAATGTTATTACTATAACTTTATTATTCGTTCGGAACCCCATGTATACTTATATATATACCTACAGAACTAAAATAAAAAACAACACTTTTAAATTCGCGCTTAAAGCAAAACGCAAGATACAAAACTTAATAACAATAGCCCCAAATATAATTATATCAAATGATACTTTTATTATAAAACAATTCACAATACATTAAAAAAAATAAAACATATTTATCTAAAGTTAGTTTTTGCTGTTATAGTCAGTAGAAGGCTTAGTCTACGTACTGTCAGCCAATCTTGAATTTTCCGTACATAATTAATAACTGGTAAAATTTTTAGGCGGTCACCCCAAAATGTCTTGGCGGTCCACCGGTTGATCGCGATCGACGTAACGCTCACCCCGGATATACACTATTTCAACATGGCCTTTCTATAAAACACCAGCAATTATTAAGTATAGATTTTATAAAAGCATGTTACCCATATCTATATTCATATAATATTAACTATAAATTCATACATTCTAAGACAGGGGTGGGCAATTGTTTGGGCTCAAGGGCTTCATTGTAGAACTGGAGGACACCGGAAGACATCACCTTTTCAAAACGATGGCATTCATTAGTTATTTTCTGCATCTCAGAAAAAGTTATAAATTGTACCATAAAAATCCTTAAGTTGAAAAAAATAGAGGTGGTTTCACATTCAATTTATTTATTGTGCAAATTTTCATGTTATCGATAACTGTAAAAACAATATAAGAATCAGCTTAATGAGACAAATGTACCTTATGGCACTTATCTACAATATTTTTTTAAAAAAAACCCATTTAGATTGTTTGATTAATTTCTCATTAGAGACAGCAAATTAATGCCAGACAACTTACATCCATATTTACTCTTGTTGACCTTCATGAAAGAAAAGGTTTGCTCACAAATATATGTTGACCCAAAATAATAAATTATAGTTTAAAAAACTAAAAAACACCCTTTATAGTTAAGGCGATATGGTACCTAAAAATCATTAAACTGACGAAAATTTTTTTATTAGCTTATTTGATACCCCGAATCTTTATAAATATGCCTGCAAAATTTCAAAGCTTTACGTGCATTTTTCATTAAGTAATGGAGCAATGTCTGATGCTAAACAGCAACCCCACGCCTACATTTCAGATTATCTGCTAGAAAAGAGCCTGATAAAAAATGAATTAATTATTTTTCTAATGCGCATCAATGAGATTGACATTATATATGCAGTAATAAATCATTTTAAGAAAGAATTGTGCAATTCATGCAAAAATTCTAGTTTGTGAATTATTTACTGGGAAGATCAAATGGATTTGGTCAAGATATAAAAGTTGTGCTTGCTTTTTATGATATTATCATGAATTAAATTAAAACTTCAAAACGGATTCTCCCAAAGCACAAATACTAAATCTCATTTTGATAACTCAGATAATTAAAAATCTAATTCGCAAAGAATAGAAAAACTCTCCCATTTTTATACATTTGTTTTTGGTGATATATATATATATATCATGTGCGCGAGATTCAACATTTTTATTATTAAAATATTTTAAGATATTTATTTAAACAAATGCACATATACAGTTCTTAGATTTTGATGTATTTTGCCTATAAATTATTATTTGATTTTGCTTTCATTCGTGTACAATATTTAACATGCGAAGGCTTTTAAAATCATGGAAATAAAAATAATAAAGGCATAAACTTCTTTTGTACATGTTGTGCATTAGCTCTGAACATGGAATTAGCGCTGAAGTGTGTGTATTTATTTTTTATTACAATTATTATAAGATACAGTTTTATGAAATATTGATCTTTCATTCGTTTTTTTTTCTATGTATTCATTATGGCAGTATACTGTTTAATTGTTCTACATTTGTGCAATTTTTTTATGGTAAGCAGTTTTAAATAAGATAATTAACATTTCATAAAAGTTTCAGACTATTCGATAAATATTATATCACGCTATTCATGGAATGAAAACTTCAAACTCATTTTTCTCCATGTTGAATTTTTGTGCATATACTGTTATTCAAAACCCTAAGGCTTTTTTGATAATTGAAGTATGGGTTTGAGTTTTTTTTATACATGTTCTGAAATGTATGTTTTGTAAAACTGTGCATGGAACATGTTTAGTACTTTTTCTAAAAAATTTCAAAATCAAAATTAATGTTTTTTTGGGAATTTTTAAAAGTTTAACTATAAAAAAAATTAATACAAAATTAAAGAGCAGCAGCAGAAAAAAACCCATGCATAGTTTTATGTAGTATATTATAAGGTAGAAAAAAACTTTTGAAAGAAAAGAGGCATATTTAAAAAAGCCTTAAGGATTTAAAAAAGCTAAAAAAATTTAAATTTTACAAACATTTTGCAACAAATTAAAATTTTTTTTTGTATGGAATTATTAAATATTAACCTTTATGAAATACAATTAAAACCAAATATCAAATATTAAAAATAAAAAAAATTGTGAAGATGGTACCATATTGCCTTAATCAAACTAAGTTGTAACTATATCTTTTAGTCGCCAAATCTGGAATTAGTCGCCAAATCTGAAATTAGTCGCCAAATCTGAAATTGGTCGCCAAATGCGAGATGGGATCTGAAAATGGGAAATCGTTGATCCTGATGATCCTGATCTGGACAATGAAAAAAATTATTAAATTACTGTTTTGTTATCGGTTTCGGACAAATGAGCAAACTTTCGATATAATCTGAGCTTTTAAAGTGGGTAAAAATTGAGTTCAAAGATTCCGTTACATAAAAGGGAAGCCTATAAAAGGGTGTTAAAAAGAGAAAATTTTCTGTATGTTTGGTTTTCGACTGACTTGGCGGGCCGCAAAGAACTCTTTGTGGGCCGCTATTCTAAAACAAAAGTACCCACCCCGTTCTAAAACAAAAGTAAAATACAAAATTTGCACAGTCAAACCGGATAAATAATTACAAAGTAATGATTATACAAAAGCAAGTGATTCATATGCATTTACAATCATTATATTGTTAATTGTTTTAAATACAGTTTTATACTCTAAAAAAACATTTCCTAATATAATTCAACTTAACTCCCCGCAAAGAATCAACTAACCACAAACAACACACATGTGTTTAAAAAATCCCACACGTAAGCACTCTTCTAAATGAATCAATAGTTTTCGGAGATTCCGGACACGGAACTTGACATCTGAGAAAAGATGCAATATTCTCCCCTTTTCTCCGAAATTTAATCTCCTTCTTCCACTTCCTAGAACTTTGTCTGGTTTCTTTATCCGAAAAGAGTACAATACCATCATCCCGTCCTCTGCTCTATCCCTTTTTTTCAACCAACAGGTTTAGTGTGTATCAATGGTTCCTTTTTCTTCCCGAAATCTACATCGAATATGAACCAAATGATCGATCCAGGAAAAGAGAAAAACAAAAAACAAACAAATGAAATCTTCCAAAATCCAGAACCCCGGAAAGGGACTCATACTTTTTCGTTTCAGGTTTGTATTCCAGTAAAATGCATTCAAGTTCCTAGAGTTCGTAGCTTATGAAATGACTCTTGAGAAAAGTTACAATGCTATATTTGGAATAGAATTCGTGATTTCAGTGGAAAAAAGTGCTCTTTTTCTTCTGGCTTTATTGCTTATTTTCGCTCTCGCTGATGCTGCTGGAAGAAATGGCATTTTCCTTTTTTTTTAATGCTCTCAACCTTTGCATTTTAGGATTTTTTTTAAAAGCCATTGGGTCAAACTGTGAATAACCCAGTGATTCGTAAGGAAAACACATCGCATGCTCTATTTTAAATGTTTCTGCTGTAGTAAGCTTTGAAATATATCTTTTTATTAAAAAAATAATAATGAATGGTGGAGAATGAGCGTTTTGTCAAACGCCAGTTATGTCAAGATCATTACAGATACTTTTTTATTGGTTATTTTTTTTACTTTTGATTGTATTGGTTTATATTTAAAAATAAATGATGGACTAATCCAGAGGTGGCAAATAGGGGCCTACCAGCCCCATGCAGCCCCTATAGAGGTTTTTTACGGCCCGCTAAAACAATCAGAAGAACCAACTAGACAGAAAACGTTCTCTGTATTTGGATAATTTGTGAGCAAAGTTTTCTTTTTGTGTGCGTGTGTTAAGATCAACAAGAGCTAATATGGATGCAAATCAACTGGCATAAACTTGCGGGCTTTGATGAGAATTTCTTCAAGAAATCTCCCTCTAGATTTCAAAAAAATTGTAGAAAAGTGTGTGATAAAGAACATTTGTATCATTAAACTGATTCTAAAATAAAATGTGCTTTCAGCTATAAGCATGAAATTAGCACAATAATAAAGTGAATAAAATCGTCCCTATTTTATAAAATATACATATATTGATTTTTAAAGCACAATCTATTCCTTTCCTTAGATGATAAGTCAGTTAATGAATAATATAATTTAAACAAGCAATATAAAAAAAAATTTAAGTCAATTCCTACATACTTAGGTCAACAAAATTTTTTTTTTATAATTAATTGTAATTAAATAATTACAATTAATATTAATATGTATAGACATATGACAGAATCACAATCTTAAGTGGCAAAATAGAAAGAGATTATCCTTACAATTTTCCTTTCGATTTTTGGTGTTGGATTATTTTTTTGTGTTCGTTACTTTTTATTCTCATTAATTAAATTTAATTATCCAATAAAACAGTATAGTAAAAAGAAATCACATTCTCAGAAATTAGGGCCATCCCAGGTGGATTCGAACCCATGACCTTTGGATTAGAAGTCTAGCGCGCTATCCATTGCGCGACAGGGACACAACGAGTGATTTCCTTTTATATATAGTGTATACTATTTTTGTTTTTTACTATTAATTAATTAATTAATATTTGAAAAAACTATATTAACATCAAGTGTTATCCTCTACAAGTTTAAAAAATGTATTTGAGCTTGAGTGGATGAATAAAAAGTATTTCATTAACGATTGAAAATTTGAACAAGATATATATATAAATAAATATAAACACACCTCTGGTCAAATGGACTGTACCATAAGAATTTATATCGAGAAACCATTAAATGATTTTTAGGACAACTTATTAGCCTATGAGGGATCATTTGCTGGGAGAAGCAACTAAAGCCGCAAGGAGTGATATAGTCACTGCACATTGTTCACTTATTAATTATTACAAAATGACGTTTGATAATTAATAAATATCTTCAAATTTTCTTTAGCTGTGTTTTCTTAACTTTTTGAACAATTCTGAGGTAAAATTTTCGGGTCATCAGATTTTCATTAAAATTTCAAATTATAAGCTTGAAAAGAGAAATAAAAACAAATCTAATCAAATCAGCGAAAAAATTTCATTTTAATTTATTCTTGATAGTCAAAATTGTCATTCAAGTCACAAAAATTTTAAGAATCAAACACAGACTTTAATTTTAGAATCTTTTAAAAAAATGAAAGGTTAGAATGATATAAGGATGGTCCTCTTATACAAAAAGCGTATCTGTTGTTAACATACCAAAATTTTAATCAGGAAAGAGAGTTAAGTTTTTAAAGTAGTTCCAAAGGATTAACTTTTAGTCCACGAACCAAAAAATCCATAATGATTATCTTGCCAGCATGGGGGTGGGACTGTATAATCCGCGATTCCAATAGAAGGAATAATGCACAATAGATTACTCGACGCATTCAGCATTGAAAAGATAAGGAGGAAATATTATAATCGTGGAAAAATTTTTTTCTCTTTCTCTAAAGTTAATGGAACGATGCCCCACCTTTTCTAGATTAAGTTATCAATCAATCACGTGGAAAATAAATTCTCTAATTTCTGTACAGTTGAAGAAAACTTAAGTTTAATTCAGTCGGAGCTCTCTATATAACGAAGTTGCTAAATCCCGAAAAAAAAAGTTCGTTATGCTGAGTTTCATCTTTCAATTTTCTTGATAAACCACAAAAAAATAATTTTAAATTCAAAAACACTATATATTAAAAAAATTAATTATTCACACCTTTTTGTAAATTAATATATGGTTATTTTATGTATCTTACATATCAAAAAAAGAAAAGAAAGAAAGAAAACTGCAAGGAAAGTTTCTTGCACTTTTATGAGCCTCCTGAAGAATTAAATTTTTTCTTTGACGCTCAAGCACTTAAATGTTGACATTTTCGATCAACAAGAAACGAAGTTACCAGTACGACTGATCAACACTACAAATGAACGGAAACTAGCTCAAGGACACGAGAAAACTCCACTGAAGATGAAAGGGTATATCGAAGATGTTTCCAGTGAACTAGACAGTGCGAGTTAAAGGTTGCACTTCTTGGATGAAACACCCAGAATTCTATTGTTCTCGGCGAGTTAAGCATCTAATAAAACCAGTTCAAGATTTATGCCCACCATAAAGTGTGTTAAAAGACAGAATAAGTTGAAATGTCCAGAACTACTTTAAAAATAGGAAGAAAAAATTGAATTACAAGAGAGAAAGTTCGTTATATAGAAAATGCACTTCGCAATTGGAAGGTTACTTTTACGATGCAAATCATTAAATGCTATTGGTCCAGGGAAAAAGTTCGCTCTATAGAAAAATTCGCAATTTTGAGGTTCGTAATATGGAGGTTCGATTGTATTATTTTCAGGTTTAATAGTAAATATTCTGAATGTGATGGATTCTAAAAGAAAGGAAATATGACCGTCTTACGTCATAAGTGTACACAAGGGTGAGGTTTGAGGGTTCAAACCCCTTCCATAAACCAGCAGATTTAATTTTTAGAATAAAGATTACGTCTGTGGGTAATTTCGTCATTTTTTTTATGTAAAAATGTATCCCTTCCATAAAAATAGTTGTGTGGGTTCCTGATTTATCCATTAATAATATGAAATTTTGTTAAAGAAGGAATTAAATATGTTTTCATCAACAAAAAAATTCTTAGATGTGCGAATTTGAATTATATGTATGCCATGTAATTTTAAACATGTTATGAACCTTATTATTTTCATTGCGTGTCGTGTTAAGCAATTATATAATTTTAGAATAATTCTTGGTGAGATCCATACTCTATCTTTGACCTGGTTGAAAAATTTAGAATTTTTTCCCCAGCGTATTCTCATAAAAGAATCTATATTATGCATTGAAAGAAATGGATATAAAAACAAAGATACCTATGATATAAAAACCAAGTTATTTACATACGAATGTCAACAGAAATTTAAAAAATCATCAGCTTAAAGAAAAGGATTCCAACTCATAATAGGCACGTGTGCCTGTTATAAACTATTAAACAGGCACACCTAAAGCGTGAAATATTTTTTTGCATGATATGAAGATTATGCGCAAAAAATAAATAAAAGCGTGGATAGCAATATTTTTTTTTCTTTATTACCATTTACTTGAAATATAACCCATTCCTTACACAATAAGAAATATATAGATTTATAAAAAATATGCATTCCATAATAAAACTGAAAATACAAAATATTTAAAGTTTTGATCTGACTAATCCTTATGCATTTAAATTACACGAAATAATTCTGTACATTACCATATATGTACTCTTATAAATATATTGACACTATAAACTGCCAAATAAAAAATATTCTACTTTAAAAATCATCTCTCAATATTCGTGCATTATTAAAAATCAATCAATCAGTGAATTAAAAAAAATTCTTATTCAATAAAATGCAAACGATTATTATTCTAGCAAAAATTGATGATGCCAAAAAATAAACAAATTTTAAATCTATAGATTTAAATTTATAAAAATAATATAATACACATGCTAAAATATAAAGAGGAAAGAACGAAAAAGTAGAATTACAGATACTATTTGCTTTGAGAAGATTTAGAAGTTAAAATTCCATTGTGTCATCGTTTTGTTGCCGGTATCAACGCGCCATTGGTTCAACGTATTCTTGTTTCCATGACAACGTAAAACTAATTAAATGTCTAATTATTTTTAGGAATTACTTTAGAAAGTGAGTTTTTTGGAACTCAATTAACAATTTTAAAATGTAATTAGAGCTGAGAGTTGGACAAAAAATCCATTTCGAATCATTTTTTAAATGACGTATTCTTATCGAACACTTATTCTTCAGGGTTAAATGTCCTATCGCGTGTTTTATTATTGAGAAATGGTACGGAATTTTTTCTTTAGTTGACATTGCCAACATAAAAAGGAAAAGAAAAAAATTTCTCATTATATATTCTTAGGTAGTACAGAGTATGCTATTTATATACATAGTAACGAAACAATACGTGACAACATACACCTGAACGAAATATAAACATAAATATTTAATGAGTTTTGTTTTGTATATTTGCCCTTGAAATTCATCATAATTACAAAAAAATTGAAATACTAAGAAGCATAAAGTTTCGGGCATTAAATGATGAATTCTTAGAAAAATATTGGAAAATAAAATTCATAATTATATATATTCTCGTTTTATATAATCTGTAATTTTTAATAAGGAAATTGCATTACAAAATGGCAAACATTCGAAAGAAAAATGGCGCGCTTAATTTTTAAACAAAAATTTTTAAAATGGAATTCGTGATTTCTCGGAATTAATTTTCTGCTAAGCTAGCAATAAGTTTATCCGGTTTTATATTTAATCAAAAATTATTAATTAAAATTCTACAGAGCACTTTATCATAAAATTAAAATAGAGGACGAAATGAAAAAAGTAAATGGTCTCAAGGGCACCGAAAAGTCCTTATTGTTAAAGACATAGAAAGAGAAAAAAAGATGAATTTTCAAATGTTTTTAATGAATATTTGAACTAAGAATATTTTCTCTTAAAATTTCTTGTTAAACAACTTGCAAAATCGGATGCTCGTGCATGAAGATATCTCTATTTTTGTAGTTTAAATTTAGCCATTTTTATAATTAATACCTAATAAAGATATACATATTTCTTATTCTTAACCTAATAAAAAATATGTATATCTTTAATATTTAAATATGAAACAAGCGAAAGAAAATTCTACAAGTGTTTTAAAGTGATATGTAATTACAAGTTTCTGTATCATTTTCTTCAGTTCCTTTGAAAAACATGTATTCATCCTTATGAAGCCACAATTTTAAATTTTGTTTCATTTCAATGTTAAGTTCAGGGTTATAAAAACAAAAGCAGTTACATAATATATCATATACTGTGTCAGTACCTAGTTCATGGCAAAATGACACCAATTAAACAAGATGACACCCTTAATTGCTAGAACTCATCATATTTATTGACCTAAAATTCCAGTTTTTCTGGTCTTACAAATAAAATTTTTACAAATACTCGTGAGAAAACTCCATCAACTAAAACAAAGAATAAAATCATAGGTAAACGTCCAAACAAAGCCCCCAAATGTAAACCATTAAATTCAAATATGATCAAAATTGCCCAACAAATCTGAAACTTCCAAGAACATAATTGAACGTATATATGATCGTTACCAATTCAAGTCAATCTATCCCATAAATAAGCAAATAAAAAAAGGAACATATAAGGTAGTAGAACATGCAGAACCCATTTAATCTTTTTGCATAATTACCTATTACCATACTGAAGATTGACCTACAAGCCGTTCATTCATAATAACGAGAAAATGAATTATTGCGCTAGTGAACGTAATATTCATATCTCGTAGGGCTATCATAGAACAAAATTGAACATCAAATTACTCTTGATCGCAACATCAACAA
Source organism: Trichonephila clavata (assembly GCA_019973975.1). Lineage (NCBI taxonomy): Eukaryota > Metazoa > Arthropoda > Arachnida > Araneae > Nephilidae > Trichonephila > Trichonephila clavata. The sequence goes on along the minus strand of BMAO01014658.1, from coordinate 232 downwards.
CACAAATTTGATCAACAATTCCGCCTTTGTGGTTGTATATGATGTTTTTTAAAGTAGGAAAATAGGACAAAATTAATCATTTCCTAGCATTCTTTAGAAAGACGGCAAAGAGAATGATGTTTGCGATATGCATTTCATGTTGTTGGTTGACATTTAATGTAACTACACAATTTATTTAAAGATATGTCCAACAGAAAGATATAAAAGCTATCTTTTTCTCAACATTATCTCA
>BMAO01014657.1:0-18678 GCA_019973975.1 Trichonephila clavata | reverse complement strand
TTTGCTGATCATCTGTTTAAACTTCAAATTTAATTTCTCTTAGGGAAGTTGTAATAATATATTTCTGTTGCGCTTTTTGCCATGTGAAAGAGGTTTTATGTGAAAGAGGTTTAAAGGATTATATATTTAGCTAAGATTTATTTTTGAGTATTCTGAAACATATAAATCTTAATGATAAACGTTTTACACTATTTATCTTAAGAACTAACAGCCATATGTTTATATTGAATATAAATACACTTTTAACCCGAGTGCGGTCACGTGAGGTGCAGTCACCCAAGGCTTATGAAATCGTTAATTCTGGGAAAACTGTCTATTTGTTACCAATGGCCTCTTGACAGTATCCTCCTATATAACGATCTTAATAGGAATTAAAATGCATTTGTCACATTTCTCACTCTTTTTTTTGGGGATGGTAAACGTTTTTTTTTAACAATATTAAGGTACTTGTTTCAACCGAGCTCCCCACACGACCACTTTTGTTCCAAAATATTTTCTATGAACATGCTATATTTTTCCCCTATGGACAACTTGAGACTGTCTGGCACGTCCTTAGGAGCTCATGTTAAATTGCGTAAGTTTATCTACTTTTTTCTCAGAAACTACTTACTTCTCATGAATAAATTTTTGCAGTAGGTTATGTGTATTATCAATAACACTTTAACGAAGAAGTTTGTCTTTTTATTGAAAATTCAATTAATCATGAATTTTTTAAAAATATCGCAATTTTTGCCCTAAAATTTAGTTTAAAAAAGTCATATCTAAAGAATTTTACGAAATATATCTAATTCCCTACATTAAAGTATGTAAACATGTTAAAAATCTGTTCGCTGAAAATTTGTGGATTATATGATGAGTAGTTTTTGAGAAAAAGGCACATAAAGTGAAAAATATTACATTTTGAGAAAACAGGCTTTAAAGAAAAAAATTGTATTTTTTTGAGCATTTACTTTAATTAGAAGAAGCATATGAAGCATTTTTTTAACTCTCTGCTTACGCAAAAGACTCTTCTTATCTTTTTTTCATTGTTTTTTAACAATTTTGCCTTTTTTAGGTATCTAAAGATGCTTTCATTGGGCTACACAAATCCTACGTGTATCTAGTTTTTTGAAGCATGACACACAGTTATAACTTGGTTCAATATTACAATGTTTTAAGATCATTAATTTTTCTACAGGACTCATACTGAACGGTGCAATAGCCATATTTACCCCTAATTTTAGAGTATTTAACCCCTCAAATGTAGATCTTGGAGTCACTGACTTATTTGGGTTCTGAGTCTTTCCATGTAAACGTTTTCTTAGAAACATACGATCACTTAGATCTCTAAAAAAATTGGCTTAATTTAATTCGTTATGGTGTATGTTTTTATGGTCATAGTGCCTTTCGCTAGATTCAGTTTCTGTCTTTTGATTGCATCAGGCATTTATAATCGCAGGGCACAGTCCATGTTGACGGCTCTCGTTTGAAGACAGAAAATGAAAATAAACAGCCCAAACAGCAGTTTTCATGCTGTGTAGATCATTGGTAATATATCGAATATCCTTACCATAATATCTTTGAATTTTTTATAATAAAATTTCGGAGAGTCGGTTGAACTTCTTAGGCTTTTTCCATGACTTCACTTTTTTTCTCTGTTTCGCTTTTAAGATACAAAAGACGTGTACCGAAACATTTTTCTATAAACCCAATACACTCCATTTTTTCCACTTGAACAACGTACGGACTCGCGCTCATCAGAAACCATCGCAAGGGGACTTACAGGTGCTTCTAGCAGAGCTAATATGATGAGCGTCAAGGAGAAGCTTCGTTAAAATTACTTCTAACTATCGCATTTACTCATATCATGTATCATATTAAGCAGAAATATTTGATATTTTAGAAAATATAAAAAAAAAAAGTGAAAATCGTGAAAAAGACACAAGCAAGGAAAGGTTCAACAGGATATTTTTCGATCAGCAAAGGATAGCAGAATTGCAATAACGTGAATAAAATATGACAATTTTGCTTGCAAACAAAATTCCTGTAATGTTAGTGAAAAGCGTCTATGATTTGTATTCTTTATTAAGGTCAGCATATTTGAAACAATTTAGTTTGGTTTTATCTGATTTTTTTTCTCAAATTATCAAAGGAAAATTGAAAACTTCTTGAAAGTAGGTAAGTACATATATTTTCTCTTAGTTAAATTATTTACTGGAATTGTGACTTTTATAGTGTGCGATAAAAATAATTTTAAGAAAAGGATTGGTATGACTCAGTGATTCTGCGTGACCTTTTAACGTTAGTATGGAGTGCGCGGTTGCTACCGGGCTAAAATATTTTTAAGGTAACAGGGATGTCTGTGACAAGGAAAAATGAACTTTTTTTGCACCACATTTAAATGGTTCTCACTCACTGAATTTAAAAGCAACGAAAGTAAAGTTTTTTTCGTTGAATTATCTGTATATTTATGTACCTGTTAATGTAAAAAAAAATCCATTTTATACATGTTACACATCAATTGGTATGAGCAATAACTTATCAACAACGATGTAATTTTATTTTTAAGGCATATTTTCATGTTTAAGTAAACTTTGCATAAAATCTACTCCATATATATAGCTATAAAATTTTACAGAAATTTTGCAAACATAGCAATCCATAAAATGAATGAAATTAAATTTATAAAAATTTACGTGTTTGCTTACAAATGTTCACTTACTACTTAACAATTTATCCATGATTTGTTTTTAATCTACTACTGAAATATTAATACCGTGAATACAGCTGACGAGCAAATTATAAAATATTTATTCAAGATAGATTCGGTAGCTATTGAAGTATAGACTAGACCAAGACTGATTGGAATTGTACTAGGCACAGGATTTTTACATGTTATGGCCAGAAGTCCGAGATGTTGTCCAGACTCACGTAGACGTTCGCGAGAATACCAATTGTGATAAATATGATAGAGAGCAACATACAACAAACTATTTTTCAAATAACATTTGTACTCTTAGAAATAGATGATGGAGGAAATAAATCTCTCTCTATCTTTTTAAACAAATATCATTTCGCTATCTGTTCCAATTTAAAAATTAGAGAAAGGAAAAATAACATGTCTAATAAACCTATTGCTTAAAAGTAATATGTTTAAAATATATATATCTTAAAAGTAACATATACAAAATGTAATACTTATCTTGTTAATTTGTACGGTTTATAATTAAGATCGTATAATAGGTTTTGCACCAAAGTGCATTATTATTAAGCTCAATATATTATTATTATACAAGGCGGTGCGATAAAAATTATGATTGAAAATTGGGTCACCAATGGTCAAAGTTTGAGAAGCACTGTTATAGAAGCATTTTCATAAAAGGAGGAGGTATTAAGGTATCCAAACACGTTGAAAATTACCAAATTCAGTCAAGACAGATATTTTTGTTTTTTATTTTATTGAATTCAGCTATGTTTTGACTTTAAGGAACATATTTTGTTTTGTTTCTACACTACCTAGAGGCCAAGTTACAATCAATTTTATAAATTTAGAAAAACCCGAAGTGTGTTTTTGACCTACCAGAATTGGGCATTAAAATTGCTCAAAATCTATCATGGCGAGTCTGATAACTCAAAATATTACGAATGCATTTCTATAAAATTTTTGAACGTGATATTTATGTTATTTTCTAGAGAATGTACTAAATTATTTCTTATTGTAAGAATACTTTATGAGTTATCGCTTGTTATGTAAATAATGGTCTCAAAAAAATGTAACATTTCTTATAATGTTTACTAAATCATCTCTAAAATTTTCAAATTTTAATAAAAAATTGAGATTTTAGTACATTTTTTAGATAAATGCATCTAATTTGTTTTATTAATACTTTTACTAAAATATGTTTATTACTTTTTTCTCTAACTGCTTTCAAGTTTTTGGAAAATATTGCTAAAATTTCACTTATAATTGTGATTTTTGTAAAATTCAGGAAGTTTAATTTAAATTTTGATAGTTTAATAGTAGTATTTATTAGTATTGAGTCCTAAGAGAGCATTTCTAATGTTTTTGTATGCTATTTCGTTAAAAAGTACTCCGAACGTATTCGGATACCTTAAAAACACGTCATTTTTTATTTATATCTTGCCAAACAAATTGCATATAAATATTGTTTTCTTGTAACTATATTCTTAAGAAAAATTAAATATTTTTTTTCTAATGCAAATGATATTAAATATCTAAAAATTTATTCATTTTTACGCTTTTACAAAATCACGGCTCAAAATGTGGTCAGTTACATTAGTTCTAAATGAAATAAATAAATTTTGAAATTTAAAAGCAAAAGAAATACACCCATAAAAAACAGTATATTTATTAGTCAATTAAAAATTACGTAGTCATATATCTTTTTAACATGAAAGAGTTAATTTTTAGCTAATTCCCGAAGTTTAATTTATCTTCGCTTAGAAACTAAATTTGCCTTTTGCTTTTGAAAGATTTAATTTTTATCTTGTCTGAACTCTTATAATTAAGTTGATGTAGTAAATTTCACCATATCATTAATCATTAATTGGACAATACAGAATGCACCTGCCTAATAAATTTTACCAAATATAATATCTTGAAAAGTTGCATAGATTAACTTCATCGAAAAACTTCAAGTAGATTTGATTAATGAGAATATAATATAATTAATAATTTAGATACTATCAAGAACAAAAAACAACTGCTTGTTAACAAAATTAAAAAGTGTATTTTTTAAAAGTTAATATTACAAAAAGATATCAAAAAGTATTGTTTAGAACAGCTACTCTAATTGCATTAAAGTTGAATAAATAAATGAAATTGAGAAAAATGCAAATGTTAAAGAGAAAACTATAAAGATTAATTATGTATATGTTGTACCGTGTCATAGAATCATTAATTATTATGGCACATTTAAATTCATAATGCTACTGAACTTCGTACACCATTTTTCTATTCTTAGAACATTTTACAATTTTTTCAATGAAAAATAAACTGATAACAAAGATCTAAATGCTCCTCCACTAAAGTAAAATTACTTTAGATTTTAACTTTTAACATTAATCTATTGGTTTTGTATGTGGGAATGAGAAAGAAGATGACAAATTTTCTTTAGTACATAAATACTCAAAAAAAGAATTTTAAATGTTGTATTCATATAGTTGACTCATAAAAATTAAATTCTTAAAATTACTGTACATATACAACAACAGTTACCTAGGTATACACCTAAAATAGATTTTTTAAAAAAACACGTTACTTATACCTGCATGCTAATAAAACATGGTAGATTACAAGGGTTTGTTTTCAAAATGTAGAGCTTTTTAAATGTGCAAGTATGTGCAAGATGTATATATATATAAATATATAGTTATAATTTCTCTACTAATACATTACAGAGATGAATAAACATTATCAAAACTGTAATAATTGAATTGCAAGATAACCAAAACAACAGAATTTAGAAGGAGATATAAGAATTTGAAATAACAGAGTAAAATATAAAAGAATGGATACTTCAGTATTATCAACAATGCTGACTTAGGACAGCTTGTATACATAAAATTTTCCTTAAAAATTTTTTTTCTGTATAAAAGTAGGGTTGAACATGTTTTTTGGCCACCCAACCTTCCCCTTTTTGTGTTAATAATACCGAGCAAATACCAATTGGAAATAATGGATAGGAAATCTAAATCCATTATAAGGAAAAGGTAACTTACCTGAAAATTGTATACTGAAATGCAGAGCCCGCGCTAATCTGAGTACAATAAACAAGTTATTGCCAGATTCTGGACCCAAATGCAAATTCAAAGCATAGGAATGGCTGAAAAGTAACTTAGCAAAAGTATGAAAATAATAGAAATATAAAATTAATCTAGGGTGATTATTAAAAGATGCTACAATTATCTTAGGGATACTAAGAATATATATATTTTTAAAAAATCATAAATTAAATTAAAATTTTTAAAGAAAAAGTAACCAGTAATTTTATCTAAAATTACAATTAGAATTTATAGGTAACTATAACTATTCAGGATGTGTGAATAATAAATTTATAATAATGACCTATTAATAAACTATGGAAATTTAATCCTTACTATTTTGAATTGAAAAGTATTTAGTAAAATGTTTATTGTTTTTTTTATTTCTTCTGTTTTTAAACTAGAAATTTATTGCGTTGCGTGCAAATAATAACAAAATTTCTGAATATAGAAATATGTACATTACTCTCAATGTGGTACTATATTTATATATATATATATATAATCAAAATTTCTCTACAAGAGAGAGATGAATTAACATGATTAAACTGAAAAGAATTGTAATTTCAAGATAACCAGACAACAGAATTTAATAGGAGATATGAAAAATTGAAATAACAGAGTTAAATATAAAAATATAAAAGAATGGATACTACAGTATTATCAACATTGCTGACTTAGGACAGCTTATATACAAAAAAAAAGGTTCTTAAAAAATTTCTCTATATAAAAGTGGGGTTGAACATGTTTTTTGGCCAGTCAACTTTACCCCTTTCTGTTAATAATACAGAGCAAAAATCTATTGGAAATAATGGATAGGAAATCTAAATCCATTATGAGAAAAAGGTAACTTACCTAAAAATTGCATACAGAAATGCAGAGCCCGCGTTAAATCTGAGTACAATAAACAAGTTATTGCCAGATTCTGGACCCAAATACAAATTCAAAACAAAGCAATGGCTGAAAAATAGCACTTAGCAAAAGTATGAAAATAATATAAATAATAAAATAAGAATTGTAAACATACTACCATTATCTTAGACACTCTAAGATAATATGATTTAAAAGTTATAATAAATTTTAAAAGAGTTATTTTATCTAAAACTAGAAATTGGGGGTATCTAAAACTATGTAGGAAGAATAATAAATCTATAATAATAACCTGTTAAAACTATGGAAATTTAATCATTACTATTTAGATTTTCTTTATTCAAATATCTATTAATAAATTTAATTGGGTATTTTTGAAATAAACAGTATTTAGTAAAATGTTTATAGTTTTTTATTTGTTCTGATTTATTTGAAACTAGAAATTTATTGCGTAATTAACAACAACATTTCTGAATATAGAAACATGCACATTACTCTCCCAATGCGGTACTTTTATAATATTGAAATTAAAGTCTTCTCGTTTATCATGAATATTAGTAACTATTTTACTATCTTTTAATTTAATTTCTATATCAAGAAAATTTGCTTCATAATTGTTACTCTCTGTCTGAATTAAATTAAGATACTGTGGGTGAAAATTAATATTAGTTTTAAGGTATGTGACTACCCAAAATTCGTCGTTTTGAGAAATGTTTTCTAAATTGATTTTATGCTTTTATTTATAGCCCATACATTTATGATTCTAAAAACACTCTAGTTTTATTTTTACGATATTTAGAAACAAAGTTATAGCATAATTAGTAAACCGGAAATGGAGTTTACAAAACAGGAAGTACATCCCTATTCAAAATATTTGTAAGATATTTAAATTTTCAGAACATGTTTTATTTAGTTATATCTGTGTTATGAATCAAAATCTAATCTCTGTGTACATGTTTTTGTACTTTATTGCTTTTTTATGAAAAAAAGATCATTATTTTTTTAAAAAATCGTGTTTTTGCATAAAATTTGGCATAATTAAAAAACTGTCAAAAGTATTACGAATCTTTTAATTTCTAACACATATAAAAAGGTTATTCACGTACTGCATAAATATTATTTAACCCATTCATTAGAATTTTCTGTAAATGCAATTTTTCATCAAAATTTCACTAAAAATGACAATTGTTATAGGCTATAAAACTCTCCTGAAAACAGCAAAAGTTTTTAAAAAAAATCCAAATTAGTTAAACATGAAGCTATAAAGATCGTGACCCATAAATATGGTGAATTTAAAAAATGTACAGTTAGTAGAAAATTTTTATACCATATTAAAATCTTAAAATGCGTTTTCTGAGAAACTATGTTTTTCAATTTTTTGCTTCACGGTAAAGTTCATTACAGGATTTCTTTTTAAGATATTGAACTGAAATTTGAGAATATTTTTTATTTAGTTTTATCTCCAGTCTAGACTATAATTTAATCTCTGTGTATATATTTATGTATTTTATTGTACTTTTTGTGAGGAAATAACATTAGTTTTTTGTAAAAAATTGAGTTCTTGCATAAAAAATGCCATATTTCAAAAACTTTTTTAAAAATACCACAAATTTTATAGCTATAAGCACAGGTAATGATTTTATTTATGTATTGCATAAATATTATTCGAATATATTACTTAGAATTTTCAATACAAGCCTTATACGTAACTGCAATTTTTCACTAAAATATCACTCAAAATTCCCAATATATCGAAAATTATTTTTAATTTTGTGGAAATTGTACTTGAATTCCTAGTTTTATGCCCCATTTCAAATTAAAATAAGTTTATTTAGTTGAAAATTTATATATTTCAAAAAAGGTACTCCGAAGGTAGTCACATACCTTAAAGGTGTCTTGCTTGCCAAAATATATATATATATTTCTGAAAGAGAATATTATAATCTTGTTAAAGAGAAATTCCATCTTTATTTGCGAAAATTGGGACACATTTAACTTAAAACATGGAACATTGCTTATTATCGAAAGTTATTTGAAATACAGTAACTTTAAACAAATTTTAAATTATAGTTAGAGCTATAAAATTTGAATATAAAACAAAAAAAAATGTACTTAAAATATCTTAACATGAAACTAAATAATACCAACATACACATTTAAATAATTTACCGAAACAGGATATTTAACTGCACACATATTATCTACTATAAATAATGCGTTTGTGCGTGTTCTGGCTCAATTTTGCTGCAATGAACAGTTTGCAATTTTGTATTCCTGAATTATAGATCTTGAAAATAGAGCGCTATGACTACTGTGCGTGATTTAATCGCATTGCATTTCAACTCACATCAACTTAACGAGTGATATATCCATTTGCTGATCTTATGTTATGTATAATAACATAACTCCGTGACAAAAGCTCTTAACATTCGAATTCCTCTAATATTTTAAGCAAATATAGATCATTTCAACCGATAACATATACACAGAGTAATGTAATGACTGCAAAAAAAGCAATGGTATAAATTGCGAAGGATATATTTTATACTTATTTGTAAATGTCTATTATTTATAGTATTTTATATCTACCGTATACAAGCTCATCTTAGGTATAAGTATAGACTACATAAGATTTATTAGATGTCTACATATTTTATGCAACACTTTTTGTAAAACTAAATTTAAAAGAATTCTTAAGTATCCACAATAAAATTCAATGCAATTTTGTCTGGTAAATGCAGATAAACTGGAGTTATGGTATTTAGAAACATTACAATGAGTATTTCAGTAAGAAAGGACATTTCTGCAAAAAAACTGCTTTCGTATTTTGGATGGAAACTCATGTCTTGAATTAAGTTTCATTACCAACTATATTAATGAAATCGTTTTATTGATTTTTATGTTCACTGCCTAAAACAATGTTATATGATACAGAAAGACAATTTCGCGAATATGCTCTAATTGAAAGATTGTTAATGCTTTGTATTTTAAATGCTTTTTTCTAGGTTTGAATATTTGTCTATGAGAAGTATCTAATTTCATTTACTCAAAAATAAGTGAGAATTGTTAATAATTTTAGATTGTTGCTTTATTGGGGATGAACTAGAAAATGGATTATAAAAATTGTCATACAGAAGCATATTTGTTAATTATTTACGCATGTAGATTCCATCAATTAATCCTTTGCATATATAAACAAAAAAAATTGTGTAGAAAAAGCAATAAGGAATTTTTGATTAATTATTTTGCTTTTAAATGGTGTGACAATGCAAATCTATGTAAAAGTGAGTAAAATGCACGATAAAAATAGCAGGCAGGCAGGCACATATAGAATGCAAGTAAAGTAATCTATTTTTGATTATCTACGTTTACATATATTTTATCAAATAATCTGCAAGTATAAGCAATAGAGTTTGTGCACAAAATGCAATAAAATCTCACCGATTATCTTCGCAGTTTTCTATAGTCTTCAAGGGGAAATATTTTTAATACATTGTTTGATTTGAAAATTTACTTATGTGAAGGAAACGTAGCACATATATGTAGTCGAACTAAGATTAAAATTTTAGACAATCGAAATCAAAGGAAGGGAACATCTCTTAACCGTGATAAAAAAATTTGAGAAATAATTTAGTATGATCTTAAAAATTACCTGTTCCTTACCTGCAATGATTAACGACTGATTAATTAAAGTTCTACAACTTGAAAGTGTTAAAGTAAATTCAACTGCATTGATTAAAAGTTTAGTTTAATTCTCAAAGTTTTGAATTGTTTCAAGGAAATCAATCACAGTTTTTAAATTATATTTCTCTGCTTCATATTTTTTATTTAAAAATAAATGTAGTCTTCTTTTGGGGATTGTTTTACTTTTTTCAAAGATACTTTATAATAAATGAAGCATGCGAAAGTGGAGATAGACTTAAAATACTGCGGCCATACATTTACGTTGTAAAGCCCTCGGGATTTAAAGAAGTTACTTTGAAACTCGATTGCATTTTTTTTCTTGTTTCCATGCGGAGCAATTTATTCTTCCATGACGTGTTTTTTTGAGAAAAAAAAATTCAACGAAACACAAGAATTAAACAACGTATGTGTACACCGTCATCCAAGCGAGGTAAAATTAAATGTCTTTTTTTATCCCAATAGAATTTCATTTATTTATTTAAGAAAGATAGAGAAGAGAAATATTTAATTAGCTTCTATTTAAATTTACTAATAGCTAACGATGCATTTCATACCATATTATTATTTCATTTATTTATTTACTACATGTTTTCTTACTTTTGCGGCCATTTTAGGGAGTTTTATATTATGAAAATTTTCTGCATTTCGGCAAAATAAGTTGTTCACTTATTTTGCATTATGCTTGTTTTTTAATTTTGGAATTTGGATCACTTGAAATTCTTGAAAAATGTGTGTGTGATATACATATGTGAAAATCAATATAATAAAAATCTTATTTTGAGAATAATAGAATATATATTTGTTTTTACTAATGTGCTTAGATTGTTTCCATGCATTCTTTCAAATGAGATTTCAATTATAAATATACAAAAGTCAAAATGTAATATGCATTCTTTGAAATGAGATTTCAGTTATAAATATACAAAAGTCAAAATGTAATAATGATGCTTTGAATTATTGTGGCTTAATCTAAGAATAATTTCATAATATAAATATTAAATGTATTTTCATTTGTTTACTAATTTGCTAAACAATAAGGAAACTTTGTATTATAACCGAAGTAGCCTTCTCGCTTACTAGTGCACTTTAGGAAAAAGAAAAATTAATGAATGAATGCTTTTTGAAACCCTTGTGAAATAATTAAACGAAACAAATTTGATTTTAAGTTAAAAAAATCAATTTATTTTCATTTTTTTTCCATATTCATCTAAGATTAAGATGGGTACCACATATAATTTCCTTTATCATTGGAATTATATAGAATTACCTATAAAAGCTGCTCATTAATAATTATAAAAACACAAGCCTTAAAAACTGGTCTGTAGCTTATGTAAAAGCTTTCGAAAAAAATATGCAAAACAGAAAGTAAATTGATTGTTTAAAAGTATCCAATATGTAAAACGATTATGCCATACGTTTGACGTACTTTATCTAAACAAAGAGTTTCTTTTTTTCTCATTTTTTTCATTTCTACAGATTTTTTATAATATTACTTTTCAGCTCGTAAATTGGGCATACATCTTCTGTAGGATTGGTTGTCATGCACGGTATTTCAATAAGTGAATAAGATCAGAAAGATTCTGGGATAGTTAGAGAAGCATATTTCTCAGAACCTAAAACAAGCTGCATTGGGGAGAAATACGGAGATCGAGCTGTCCAGGGAAGTAAACGGACAGACACAAAGAGTAGCATTAGAAAGTCATGCCGTGGGCAGGCAGGCTTTACGCTATCGAAAAGTCCAGCGGACCATGACAGGAAGGCAACACTACCTGGCGGACATGTACTACTGTATTATAAGAATGCCACGGATGAAAACCAAATGAGTGTGATTATTAAATTAGAAATCACCCTATATCATAAATCCTAGTTGTTAGACTATGTGTTGGATGATAGTCAGAAGAGTATAAACCGCTGTCCTGGATGTTTCCAAACATGCCTTAGTTTATCATGGAAGCTCAATTTGAAGCTTTTCTTACCAATGAAAGAAATGTTTGATTCGTAAAATTCTAAGTCGAGAGCATACGTTGACACTGCAAGCAGTGCATAACGGGGAGCAGCCGTTACTCCCTTTTGTTCAGTAACCTATCGATATTCAGTGTTGTCACAGGTGCCCCAGTTATACGTAGGATCGTTTACAGCAGTGGTCTTCAAAGTGTGCTCCACGGAACTTTGGGGTTCCACGAGTCACAATAAAAATCGTAAAGAAAATTATAAATGTGAATACAAAATAGATTCTCGCTCTCTGTAAAGTTTGTATAGCCACAAATTTCAGTTAATAAAAATTAAAATTTTATTTGTACATAATAACTTTATTTTGTATAACACTTTCTTGACTTTTATCATAATATAATAAAATAGATTATAAAAACGTATTTTTTTTCTTTAGACGTACTACCTACTAAATTGTGAATAATGTGTTGTTTCCAACCCAGGTTAAATGAAATACATTTATGCTTATTAGTACAATACTTAGAGCAATTAAAAAAATTTCTAGTGGAAAATGCACCTTCTTTCACTTTCTGAAAAGAATACCTATAATGAAGGAAAGGAATCAACTTATCGATATATGAATAGAATATACATTAAAATCTAAATTTAAAAAAGAACAGCTCCTAAAATTTGCGTTGCAAAATCAGATTTGGTTACACGATTTTAAACATTATAAACATGTATTTTAATGTCATTCAGAACAATGTATGTAAGTGAAAAATATTATCTCAACATGAGTGGTTACAAAAAAAAATATGAAAACAAATTAAATACAGAATAGGAAATGTAACTGCAGATATTTTCAGCAGATATTTTCAACAGATATTCTACAGCCAGTGTAAAAAAATGCAAGCAAGTATTTCTGTAACTAAATATGCATGGGCGCACGGTGCTTGGATCCCGAATTCATATTATTAATGAATAAATCATATAAAATTTACTTTAAAAATTTTAATAATTAATACAAACTTTTTAAAAAAATTATTTTCATAAAATGGTTATAACATGTTGATATATTTCTGTATTATTTTAAAATATATTCTTCTAATAATTGTGTGGGATGGAGCTTCTCAAAAACATCTAATATTTCTAAAGCTGCGGTTCGTCGAAAAAGTGTGAAGATTACTGGTTTATAGTACATATCAAAGGTTGTAAGCGTCAAGAAGCTAAGCTCCAAGCATTCAATCTTTGAACGTCAAAAATAAATAATTTGTACATTCAACGGCTTTGTTGCCATTGGAACAACTTTTTATTATATAGTCTTTTTATTTCTTAAGAGTGGTAGTTTTTTTCTTTCTTTCTTTCTTTCTTTTTTTTTTTTTTTTTTTTTTTTTTGCAAACGCATACAAATAATTTAAATATTTATTTGCTTTAAAGTATGCGCTTCCTAATATTTACGTTTCAATTTTTTTAACAATTTATCACAATTTTGTAGAAAAGTAAAACATAAATTTTATTTCTTTTGTTTCAATTTTTGTTCAACATATTATGAAATGAATGTAGATTCAAGCTTAGTTTTAAAATACAGTCACACTTAAAGTATATGATAATATAAAAGTTCCGTTATAAGAGTTGTATTGGAGATCTTAAAATATTTTTTGTAAATAAAGAGCATATGTTATATGCATGCTACTTCGAAACATAAAATGAGTTTTTCCTTTTAAATTAATAAGTCACATGCAACACAGAAAATAAAAGTAAAGGCAGATATATTTTGTTATTCAGTTGAAACAAAATTTTGGAAAAAAGAAAAATATATTTAGAAAGCCACATATCCATTGTATTTTGTTCACTAAATTCGAATTTCAAACCGAACAGAGTACTAAAAGTGAATATGTCTGTCAAAAGGGAGAGAACATATCGCTTCGGAAGAGAACATATCGCTGTCAGACATGGGCTTACGAAATCTTCAAGCATTTTCATAGGTTTTTCCTTTTCTTTTTACAAGCTATATATTCGTAAGATTTGTTATTTACTGCATTTCTTACAAATGTTCTAGGCTTCTTGATATTTTAATTTAAATTTAAACCAATATTAATAAATTACTAGTGCATTTTTATTACAGATTGTAATGTGAACTTTGTTTATAAACAGTAAAAAAAGAAATGTTTCATTAAAAATATGCGTCATTTGTTTTGCCCACACATTATAATAGTCATAGTTCCAAAAGAAAACGCAGTTCAATATTATTTCTATTGCATTTCAAGATAACCAATCAACGCATTTATTCCTACAATTTCAGATATTCAAAAAAAAGTATTTCTTACGTTTTTTTCTACAATTTTAAAACCTTTTACTTTCTAAAACATTGTTTGTGATTGAAAAACTTCACATAAAAAATATTAAGGATGGGAAAAATGCTTTTTAAGAACTTAAGGAATGTGAGTGTTTACATGCACAAAACTTTATTAAATACAGAAAGCATTATTTAAACAAAGTGTTAATGTTATAAAAATAAACATAAATATATTAGTTGCATTAATAAATATACTATTTGATTTCATTTTCGAACTCTATATGTAGAAAATAATTATTAAATTCATTTGGTTTTGAAAAATGTAACAAACAATTTTTGATGTTTGCTAAACAAGAACGATATGAGAAAAAGATAAATATAAATATTTAAAGGTAATTTTCAAAACATTTTTATGGAGTATAAAACAGATATCTAATTTTAAAATGAGTCCACATATTGAGAATGAATATTTTTTTCAAAAAAAAACCCATAAAAAACAAGTTTTAAACAAAAATATTTTTTCGATATTTTTTTTTTACAATGTGAACTTTTCATTCTTAGAACAAAAACTCTAGAATTTTTCTGTAATAAGAATTTCTTACATTACTTGGTGAATAACATATATTTACAAAACACAATTTTATAAAATTTACGAAATTTAATTTTAAAAAATTTAAAATACAAGCAAAAGTTCAAAAAAATAAATGAGTCAATTTAACAGAAATATTCTGTTTCATGAAAATAAGCTTATACGTCAGAACATACTTTCACAATGCTACTATTTTAATTAAACTTAAATGTTTTTCCAAGAAAATTTTTTAGAACTTCCAAATATTATAAACATTTCACAGAACATAACTTTTCAATACATATCTAAATGCATTTGAGGGGAATTATGAATTATGATTACAGATTACCGTGGATTTCTTTTTAAATATTTGAATTAAGAAAAAAACTAATAATTTATTTTTCCAATGGATTATCACTTAAATGAATTTAGGTATCTCCTTGAATAGAAAATTAAGATTTGTATTATTAATTCATAGTTTTCATTTTGTTTACAGTTTTGTAAGAAAAATATATTGTATTTTTTTAGTCTTGGTAGTGTTCATGTTGCATTCGGATAGTTTGGACTACATAATTTAGAAGTATATTTTATATGAAAGAGTAGTTAGTAGAATACGTTTTTCATAGTGAGTCAAATATGTTTGTGAGGAGATGGTAAGTTTCATTAGTACATTTGTAAACTAGTAACTTTGAACCAATTTGATTATAGAACCTTGCTTGCATTACAATTTCGATTATAATAATATTACAAAATATTTTGTCAGTACAGAATTTCACCTTAAATATTATCCAAGAAGAAGATAACTTAGAGTTATAATATTATATAAAATATTAAAATATTAATTTAAGAAAATATTTCAACTTCTGCATAAATCAAATATCATAACAACGAAAATTTGTACATTGTTACTAAAGCTAATAAAACATTAAACAACATGTTCAGTTTGAAAGGTATCCTGGGGTTGCATTTATTCATACCTTAATTCATTTATCATGGCAAAAAGAAAGATTTTCCGTCCTTTTAAACAATTCCTTTCCACTGAATTTGGCGCAAATTGATGAATTTCTCAATGATAAACGATCAAAATATTGATGTTCTGTTTTTGATCTCTGTTTCTGTGAGTGTTTTCTGTTCCTTGGCTCTTAATGGCTCTCTCCTACTGATGGAATCATAAATTAAGTCTTTCAAAACAATCCATCTAGACCTGTAAAAATAGCTCCTTTTGAAGTCGAAATTTTTGAAATTGATCGAAAATTTTCTAAAGTAAGAGTAGGTTTTTTTAATTTACACTTCAATTTTCTTTATTTTTACTCATCCATTTCTTTGTTCTCTAAGTTTTATCACAAAATAAGCTTAAGATGGGTGGGTTTTCTTAGCATTAAAAAGTATTTTTGACTTTTTAATATATATATATATATATTTCTTATCAAGTTATAATATTTAGGTGTTTCAGTTAAAAAGGTACCAAAGGTAAATATTACTAATAATAATTTACGTTAGAAGATAAAATAAGGTGTATTTGTTCTACTAGTTTATAAACTCCAATTTTTACAAAAAAATATTTAAAAAATCATTTCTAAAAGTACTTCTGAAATCATACTTCATAATATGCAAAAATAATGTTGTTTTTTGTGAATATTTTTTTTTAAAATCTTACATTTGATGAAATTGAATTTTACATTTTCCTTTCAATTACATCCTTCAACTGTTTTATAAACATGCGTACTTATTGATGATACTTTTTCCTGTGTGTTGCTCTCTTAAATTCCCATTCAATTTGTGTTGAATATTACGGTAGCAGGGTGGACAGTTGCTTGTGCTATGAGTTAAAACTATAAATTATTTTGGTATGAAAATTCCAGTTCTAGCCCTTCAGAAGGAAATGAATGCATGCAAGTTGAAATCAATTAATTTATATTGGTAATAAAGATATTTGCCGTCTTTCATTTACTCTTAATAATTGAAAAATTCATGTTTCAAACATAGATGCCAAAAATTTAATTTTTAAGGTCCAGGAAATATATTAATGCAAAAAGATGATTATTTAAAACATTCAATGTAAATCTCGTGCAACAAATTCAAACAATATTGTTAAAAAAGAATAATAAACATGAACAGAACAAAATATTTGGTTAAATTTTCTTAATAAAAATTTATTCGAAATTCCAATCTCACCTTATTTTACATGACTGCTTGTTAATGTTTGTAAATTTTCTGTAACCTTTCAGCGATTAAGAAAAACGGAACATCAACTTGCAGAGATGTACTGCTAAAAATAAATAAAACTCACTGAATACTTTTATTTCTATAAAAAAGTGATGGCCAAAAAAAAAAACCGTTGTAAGGAAGTAACATCGTCTTCAGGTTCTCACTCAATAATGGATATGGAAATCAAAATTATCTTCCATCTCTTAGTACGCAGTCCATCAACGAAGAACTAGGTTTTGGAATTATGCAAGTTACAACCACTCGTCACATTGCCAATACAATAATGAACACCTTAAACACATTCCATTTAAAAAAAGGGTTCTGTAACAAAATATTGTTTGCTTTGGAAACGTTTCATTCAAATAATCCCTAACTAGAATTCGCAATTCATCTGTGGGTATTTTAAAAATAATTACTTTTATGATGTATAGTTTTTTAATGAAGGAAAATAAGCATGAACTTGAAATAGGTTTAGGTATTTAAGCATTGGCCCTGAACATTTCTGAGGTTTTTAACATTAATTTACATTAATATCATGTGTGATAGTTTTAGTACTTGTTTTTTTCATTAGTTTATTGATCATTATAATATGTGTAATTATTATCTGAAAAAGTGATCTTATATACAATGTGACTAACGATATAGTATTTACCTAAAATTAATAACTTATTTATACCGTTAAATCGCTATTACAATATCAAATATTTCACAAATATTAAAAATCAATATATGCATTGAATTTACTTTCGTATAATTTTTGTATATATGTTAGCATATAAGAAGTGTTAACTTTACATGTTAGCGTTAACTTTACATGTGAGTTGCTTCAATTAAAATTTCTGACGCATATTTTTCATTCACAAATAAATCTTTTACAAAAAAAAAATACGTTGCTATGTAAGTTTAAGCACTCTTGGAGTACGCATTGCCTATGCACTGATTAACCAGTGATACAAACTCTGAGGAGTCAGAGCCGTGTCTTCTCTCATACATTCAGCCTTTGCCACTGTCATATTCCAACAGATAATGCGTGACCTCACGTGGTGCGCAATCTTCGAGATTTCTTCTATACGCATCAGTTTGAATTTCTGCTTTGGTCTGCTTGTTCTTCCAATATATCGCCAATTTAAAACATGTGGTCCATACCTGCAAAACGTCTAGCCCGGGACACAACCCCCCTCTGCTACTCCGGATCAACTTTGGCAGTATGGAGACGCAACATGGACTGCTGTACACCAAGGATACATTCAAAATCTCTTTAATTCTATGTCGAACTGCTATAGTAAACAATTGTGACTACACTGATTTTTGTCACTATCCACACGTTACAAAGAGGTTAAAATTTTAATCTTTTGGTTTT
>BMAO01014656.1:0-181097 GCA_019973975.1 Trichonephila clavata | reverse complement strand
CAAATTTATAAAAAGAAATAAAAACATCATAACTGCAAAATATTTTGATCGACATTCCTCTTTTTCCATCAATTTTTACTATCCCCATTCGATATAGGGGCTAGTTTCGCGGGCTGCTGAGTGGTAGGGCTTGGGTACAAATCCAGGAAAAGGCATAGTCGTTTGAAAACGTAGAGTGCTGTTATGGTAGGTAGGCACTCTAATATTCGTAGAAACACAAGGCCTCTCCAGAGATCAGTGGTAAGGGAAGAGAAATCGAAGGTCTCTGACCTCCCACCCCCCTCAGTTTATGCTCTCTCAAAATTTGGGGTGGAATCGAAACAAATATGTCAATCGGGTTAAGTAAATAACAGCAATTTATGTTTGCTATCAATACTAGAAATTATAAATAATTCAAAATGTATGAAAAAAGAGAAAGATAATGATATGATTCCTTTATTCCTGTTATATTGGGTACATTATATAAAAAAAATTTTGTATAATATTTTAAATAATTGCGTCCGATAAACCTTCAATTAATATGATTATTTAATCCATTCAGTCCAATTTCAGCTCATTAAAAAAAGTAAGGATAAGTAGTTTTAACAGTCCACCTTATGATTAAATAACTCATTATTATTTCTAGCAATCTCCTTGTTTTTCATTTGATCGCTCTGCAAAGATATGAAAAGCTTGTATGCTTAAGAATACCTATTGCTGTGATCTATTTTTTTAAAAAAAATTCTAACAACACGAAAATTTACCAGAAAAATAATTCAAAAAGCATTTAGTCCAAGAGATTCTCATCTCAGAAAGCCAAAATAATGTGATCATCTTCACCAAAAGGTAAGAGTATACAACCCTTAAATATTTCAAACTGTAGGAGTGAATCCTTTTGGCCCTTTTCATTGACATATAAAGAAAAGGCCTGGAGTTTGCATTGTTCACATGTGCCATACTCCCTGCAGTACATTTAGAAGTTGCCATACATCAGGTGTAGTAGTTAGTGACGCTGACTGCTACTCCGTACTGCCTGGATTCAAATTCTGATTAAGTTATGGATGTTTGTAAATGTATAGTGCTTGTGCGTCTTGGGGACTCTCTAAATAGCCGTCAAATCACAGTCAACTCGAGAAATTGGTGAAAAGGGAAAAGAGGTTTGAAGACCTGACCCAAACCCAGCGTGTCCACCTAGAAAACTGAGATTGAACCGAGCCAAATTACACTGTCATCAGTATAGGGCTCAACGCTACGGCTAACGACAGACAAAAAACTATCCTCTTTTCAAGAGGAATTTCATGGCCTTCGATTTGACACAGTCAATCAGTGGCATCAGAAACAACATTTGTAGAACTAATTATATCTTTTTCTCTCACAGAAAGTTTTCAAAATTTCAGATTTTTTGTTTGAAGAAGCGGCCTGCCATCAATTATAAGAGATAACAGACAATTTTCTGACAGAACTAATAAAGCATTAAATTCTATTGACTGGAACGATGTAACATCAAATGCACATATTGGAAAAATAAAAGGGAAATTTAACCCTACATTCACCAAAGCTGCATAGTGGAGAGAAATTAGTTAACAAAAGAACCAGATTAAAAATCAACAAGAAAACCGAATTTTGAATCCGTACTAACTAATGTTTCTAATAATCTAAAAAACATAAATCCCTTAAAATAAATAAAAATGTTTTAAATTCGTGAATTAAAATTATCAAAAACTTTATAAAAGTTTAAAAAAAGCTTTAAAAACTGTTAATTTTTTAAAGTTGTGAAACAATGGCTTTTCACACAAACTGACATTTTACTTTCAAAATCAACTTAATAATTTAACCATATTATGAAATTAAAACATAAACTACTTTTATACAATTACTGTCTCTAAAATAATTTTAAGAAGGGCTTTGTAGAATTAAAATAAATTAAAACATACAAAAACAGTATATCTAAGATTTTTAAAATGTATATACAAATAAAAAATTTCGTTTATAATATTTGTGTATGCAATATGTCAGATTAGTAAAAACTTATAACAGAAACACATGAAAATATAAAGCTTTCGTTTTTTCAAAAAATTTTTATTTTATAAATAAAATTAAAATAATATCTTAATTACACATTAAGACACATTCTTAATTATCCAACTAACTTAAAATATAAGTATATTCATGAATTTTTTACCAGTTATTTAATGACATTGAAATGAATTAATTTGAATAAATTTACATTATGATAATTCAGTTTAAGAAGCATTTGATTTACAAAAGGGGAGAAATAAATGATTAAGTATTGTCTCAATATATCATTGTCACTCTTGATTAATCTAATTAATTGTAAAAAATTAACAAAACTAAAGAAAAAAAAGTATTATTTTTACTATCAAAATTTTTATCATTTTCATACAAATTTTAATTTAATATGTACTTATACAGCCAAAATACAAATATGAAAACGAAATACTTTCTTAAGACTCTTTATAAAACTAGAATAAAATATTAAATTAGTTTTAATGTTAAAAAGGACTTTCCTTTTTGATATTGATAATAAAAATTAATATTAAAAACAATATAACAGCTTTCATTAATATTCAATTTTATCATTTATAGGCAAATTAAATTTATTTTTCAAAACAATATTACGCAAATTAATGTCAGGAAAAACACAAAATCGTTTAATGATTAATAATTCAAATATTCTTCAGAAAAATTACTTTTTCTAATATAAAAAGCTATAAGAGAGGAATTTTTACCATTATTAGCTTTGTACTTAACACACTTCAGCTCACTATATCTAAATAGATTATGCTGGATTGAGAATCTGTAAATGTCGACCACCCTATGCGATTTTTTAGTGAAAACTGTTAAAATGTTTGTTGAAATAGTCTCCAACGAAGATGAGCCTCCTTTTTCAACGAATAAAAAAATAGTTTAATTTAAAAAATGGTGCATTATTCTTGTTCGTTCTTGATTTTTTTTTTTTTGTTCGTATAAAAACATCTATTGTTCCATAACATCTTTCAAGGGGAATTCTGTAGTAAAATTATTTAAATAAGAATTCGTTTCAAAAGCATCTTTTGAATATCAGATGGCAAGATTAAGCAATTACAACCGTATATTATATATTTTTTCATTTCCACAAAACACATCATGAAGTTCATCTATTTCTAAAACTTTATTTATATTATAAAAGAAAGTTTATAAATAATGTGTACGTGCCGCTAAAACGATCAAATTATATGGTGCGACATACCTCTTTCCCCCTATCTATGAAGGTTTCTGTTTTTACCTGAATTAACCCAAGGGGCATTACAAGAACTTAAAAGGTGTAAAAAAATAATTTCTGTTTTTGAACTGTTAAATCTGCATACGAAATTTTGTAGGCACGTTCATTCATAAAGTAGAGATCCTCTATAAAATAAAATTTACAAAAATGACCAAAACATGGCGTTGCAAGAGTTTAAGGGGCGTTACAGTAAATATTTATGTTTTTGAACCAATAGACTTAAAAGCTTGACATTTTGTAGGAACTTTCATTTGAAGAAGGGATCCGCTTCAAAATGGGGTTTGCGTTTGGCAGAAGCGTTGCAAGGTCTTAAGGTATGTTATAGATAAACAATCCTGTTTTTGAACTATTAGACCTACAGACTTGATATTTTATAGGCTCGTCCCTTTCATTAAATAGAAATCCGCTCTAAGAAAAAGTTCTTTCGAAAAGTGACATCCAAAAGGCGTTGCAAGTGTCTAAGGGGAGGTAAAGATATTTGTATTTTGGAACTATTAGAGATCTACACAGACTTGAAATTTAGTAGGCATGTTCTTTTCATGGAGTACAAATCCAATAGAAAAACGGGTTTGCAAAAATTTACTCCGTAGAGTCATTAACGTTAAATAAGTGCACTCATTACAAAAATATTTGACATCTTTGTTTAAATTTTTAGTGCTGTGTTTTACTCTCTTTACAATTTAGCTATTATGTCAAGAATAGTATTTTTTTTAAAAAATTAACCGCGCGAAGAACAGATACTCTCTTTAGCTAGTAAGATTTAAAACCCTATATTTTTTGTAAAACTTTACTCATTAAATTATATTTATTTGTTTGATGTTTCAGGACATATTTATTAAGTAGGTCACAATTCATACTTTCTTTTTTCTGTAAATGAATTGGTATATACCCTTTTAAAGCTATTATTTTGTACTCGATTCTGTATTAAATTTAAAAAAAAATCAAATAAATAAATAAAAAATTTTATTGCATGAAATTGAAAAAAAAGTCTGTTTAAGAAAACAATTTTATCACACATTTAAAAATTAAGAGGAAGTGGTACGATTATAATAAAAAAGTATTTGATATAACGGTTTTCTGACTTGTAACCTCTTTGTATATGTTACCAGCAAAGTATGAAATCCGGCATTCTATAGAATACCTAAAATTAGCCGGCAATGTATGAAATGATTCTTATTTCACACATTGCCTGGGCATTTCGTAGAATGCCTAATGAGAAGGCGGAAAAATATGAAATACATTGCCAATTCATTTCAAATATTGCGTGGTAAGACATGAGACTTGAACGTGTGTCCCAGGCTTAGATTTTGTCAGTTGCACATTGCGGTTTGTTCAGAAGTGTCAAAATGCTCAATTTTACTTAAACTTGTTCAACAAAATGGGGTTTTTTTGTGCTTCATGAAAATGGAGGAGCAAGTAGTAGTGTTGGAGAAGGATTCAGGGTCTGTAGTAGGGGTTGGAAACCTATGGCACACGTGTCACATGTAGCACGCTGTACAATTCTCAGTGGCACTTAGTACTACTCAACAAATTTGTCAATTTTTGAATTGTTTCAAAAACGGAATTTTGCAATGATTACCAAAGTGGTCTATATCGACCCTCAGGGGTCTATGAAGAACTGAAAGGGGTTCACGTCAGTGAAAGAATAATTTGGGTGTGTATGATATGTAAATGGGGCACTACGATAGATTAAACCTGTTTCTACGATACTACTACGTGTTTCTACGATAGACTAAACCAGATCGAACTTTATTTTTAAAAGAAAATTTAATCAAGGGGAAATCAGATTTACCTATTTAACACATTTATTTACTAAATTTAATTAAATTAATTTGCAGTCACAAGGCGACAGCATAAATTTTATAAAAACAAGTACAGGCATTTCAGTGTTTCTTACCAGAATTAAAATAAAGGAGTGTAATATATGACGTCACGAATTTACCCAGTTTCCCAATTAGCCCCAGACAGTTTGCCAGTTAAAAGAAATTTTAGCCTAAGTTCAAGATTTAAATGAAATCTATTCAGATTTTTAAACTAGGTTTGAGAATGCCTTCACGATGGTAATTATCCCAGTGGGCAATAAATTTATATGGTCATTTTGAAAAAAAGTCATATTACAAGAGGAACTGATAGGAATAGGCAGTAAGGAGATCTTACAGTAAATTTTAGAAACGGATCTCAGCAATTTTGGTTTTAAAAAGGAATACTTGTTATGTATCCCAAATAATAGGAAATCTTCAGAAAGATTTTAATTGCTTTTCCTAAGAAAAGGAATTTCAGCTTGGTTGCCAATCTCCAAAACAAATACAGAAGGAAAGAAAGATTGGACACTTCTAACTGAAGAGATTTAGAGTGAAACCAAACAAGATTGATGCCAAATGTTGAAAATTAGTTATTAAAACGCAAGATTCGTTCCAACCCTGAAAAGCATTTCTTTGTTGCTCAGTTATTAAAAGCATTAATTAAATTTTGATTTAATTAATTTAAATCTGTTTCTTATAAGTTTTAAACACTATACTTCTCTACAGTTAGAAACATAAAACTTATTAAGTAGTTAGTGCTGTACCAGCAGTCAAAAAGCATTTTAATAGATAAATTTGCAAAAATCTGATATTAGGTAAAAAAGAGTCTACCCCAAACCCCGAAAAACATATCTATGAGACAAAAGTGTTTGAGAACCTCTGCCCTGCTGTGCGGTACCATGAATCAGATTTGTAGATTGGTTTGACACGCCACAGCTAAAGTGTTGCCGACCCCTGGTCTGTAGACATGAAATAACTATTCGACGACGAGTTGCCCGAAATTAGAGTTGATGCTGTAAAAAAAGTTTTTTCTTAACTGAAACTTGAAGTTCTTACTTGAAGTTAGTAATTGATATAAAAAATCCCAAAATAACTACTAAGAAGAAATTCAGGGGCTATTGGTTGCTGAATACCTATATGATGTGATGTTTGTATAAAATAAAAGTAAACTCATTTAACCTGGTAATGAAGGCATTAGTAAGATACAGCAGTGGACACCCACTCCTGGTCCACGGATCAAATGGTATCAGAAAACTCGAGGAGCATTAAATTAATTCCATTTTATTTACTGGGGTGTATTTCTCTCGTGTTTGAGTGCGACATTCCATGGTGCAACTGAATTTTATATTCTGAAGGCATGTTTAAATACACACACACACACACACAATCAAATTATTAAATCAGAAATATTTAAAATATAAATAATCAACGTCCCAACTTCTTAAAGGGCCGTGGCAAAGTTATCAAACGTTAACCGGTCCGAAAGATAATAAGATTGGGAACCACTGTTATACAGAATTACGTCAGGGATTCTGAGGACGTGATACAATTCTGAAAGAACTTTCAACCTAATACACAAAAATATTACACATTATGATATTGAATTGTACATCCACCTTCGTGAACCTTGCCAGAAAAAAACAGAAAAATATTTTTAAAAGTTATTGTTGTGAAACATGTAATTTTTTTTCCGAGTGCAATATATTGGCACTTATAATGAGTGGGAAATATTGTTTCTATCGACTTGGAACATCTGAAGGAATTTTAAAACAAGTATATGCGAAATCACAATTTACTTTGTGCCCTAAGAACTTGCTAAAAATAGAACATATTCCTGACCATGCAATTCATTTCTTGTCAGTTGCAATTGCTCAGGTGGCCGCGGTAGCCTAGTGGTCTAGGCATCGGATCGTGGCTAGCATGTCATGAGTTCGATCCCAGTACCACTGAAGACCCGCCGTGTAGGGGAACGATGCACGTAAAATTTGTTGAGAGATCAAACGTCCTCCTGTTGGTGTGGTAGTTAGGAGAGGGTGGTGCCAGCTCAGGTGTCGTCCGCGTCAATTGACCA
This sequence comes from Trichonephila clavata, assembly GCA_019973975.1. NCBI lineage: Eukaryota > Metazoa > Arthropoda > Arachnida > Araneae > Nephilidae > Trichonephila > Trichonephila clavata. Next base: position 173,962 of record BMAO01014656.1, on the reverse strand, counting down.
TGGTTCAAAATTACGCAGACTGTCCCCAAAAGCCCTCGTTTAGCTGAACAGTGGGACTTTAATATTCACTCAATCACTCGCAATTGCTCAGTCTAACAGAAGCGTGCAAGGACTTATCAAATGTATGTGTAAAACAAAGTACCAACATAAGAATTGTTTTTGCGTGAAATATGTACTGAAATATAAGTCAAAATGTCTTTCAAGCCTACCATGTTGCAACACACACACACACACACAAATAGGTTAATTTTAATTTCTTGTTTTTTATATGAAAATTTTGTTTGCCTTAATAAGAAAGACATAAGCTTTGTTTGGTAAAACTTTCATTTTCCTTTACGCATTCTAAATAATTTTGTCAGAATAAAATTTTTTTAGGAATGTTCATCATTGATATAAGACTAATAATGACCTTTTTTCATACTTTGCCTAAATAGCTTTGGTCATTCTATAGAATGCCTAGGCTAAGTATGTAATAAATGTCATATTTCATACTGCATTTCACATATTCCATAGAATGCCGGCTTTTTATACTTTGCCGGTAACAAATGCATTACATAAAGCAGTTTTGTGCTCAAAATGCTGCATAAAGCTAACCTTTTAATTTTTTAACTAAAAATTTAAAAATTTGTTAAGGGATTTAAAAATATAAAAATTTGTTAAGGGATTTAAAAATATAAAAATTTATTAAGGGATTTTTAAATGCCACCCCTCCTACAATATTTGACGTACACACATGAACCTTGATTTAGAAGTACCTCAAACTAGGCATAGCAAAAGTTAGTATGGTTTTTAAACTGGTACAATTGATATTCGAAAAATTATTTTTTTAAAATTCGTATTGAAAATTCCTTGTAAAAATTCTAAGTTCAACTATTTTATTTAGTTAAAAAAGTATCGCTTTGATTCAGAAATTCGTACCAACTTTTGTTTCATATACTAATAGTAATAGTTAAAAGAAATATTTCACAGAATAGGAAAAAAAAAGTCTTAGCATTTTAAATGATAATAAAGTAATTATTGTTTCTTCTGTTATAAGTCAATTGAAAGTTTTTATTTACAATTGGAATGTGAATGAAAAGGAAAACAAAAGTTGTCATAACTGGATTTTTCTTAACTCAAAACTTTCGAATTTAGTGATATTATCGAAAATTATATGAAAAACAAGTATTCAAATAAATTTAAGTCAATTTCTATTTAGGTCAATAAAGAAAATTTTTATTTTTTAGTTACTTTTTATTAAATAGTTACAATTAATATAAATATGTATACGGGGTAACTCTCTGAATTTTTTGAGATACGCACAGACGATAAGTTACCAAAAAAAGAGTAAAAGTTTAATTTGAAAATACAAAGTATTTTAACACAGAAGACGACTTTTTACTGACTTACTTCAAGTTACTTAGCGTAGAATAAATTTTAGACAGAAGAGAAAATGGAGTTGATTCAAGAACAATATCCTGCTATGATTATCTGATTTTACAGCTGGACTAAATCAAGAAGAACGCTTTCAACTGCTGCAGTTAGTATTTAGTGATGAATCTCCATGTCGTGCTACTGTATTCAGATAGTTTAAAGAATTTTGTAGTGGTCGAAATTCTCTTCAGGATGAAGAACTCACAGGAAGGCCGCGGTTGGCAGTAATCCCGGACAATGTGTCTACCATACGAAAAATGTTAATGGATGTTAATCGCTGTACCTACCAAATGATACGGAAGGAACTTAACATTGGATCCGCAGCCATACACAAAATTATTCATGAAGAATTACATACGAAAAAAGTAGTTTGTCGTTGGGTTCCCCAGAATCTAACTGAGTACGAAAAAGAGAAGCGTGTCAGAATCAGTAAAAAACCTTTAAATTGCTAAATGATGATGACTACCACATCATTTCTAAAATTGCAACAAGTGATGAAGCGTAAATACCATTTTTTGTCGTTCCAACACGTCAAGGAAGCAAAATATGGATCTTTGAAAATGATTCCACGCCAACAATGATGAAAAGACAACAAGCAATGAAAAAAGTAATGCATGCTGTTATCTTCAGAAGTACGGGATTGATCAAAGCCATTAAGTTGGAAGGGCAGAAGGCACTAACAGCAAACTGGAGTACCACTAAATGTCTTCCAGAAATTCTCCAAGAAGTTAATGTTAGAGAACTAATGCTTCACCATGGCAATGCAACTTCTCATTCAGTCGGATTAACAGTTGAGTTCCTTAAACAAAAACAAATTAAAGTGATAAAACATCCACCTTATTCTCCGGATCTAGCTGTGTGTGACTTTTGGGTTACATTTTTAATCTAAAAAACTTACGAGGAAGTCGTTTTCATTTTTAAGAAGAGATTGATGAAGAGATAAATGCATTTTTCATCAATTCTAAGAAACGAATGGTTTGAGGCATTTAATCAGTGAAAAATTCGTCTACAAAAGTACATTGATGTTAGAGCATTGTTAGAACAATGTACATTGATGTACATTGAACACTCCTAAAATTTTGTAAGTATAACTTTAAAAACATAGGAGTATCTCAAAAATGTCAGAGTAACCCTCGTATGCATATGACAGAATCACAATTTCAAGTGAGAATATATAGGAGATTTTCCTTACAATTTTCCATTTTCCTTTCTATATATGGAGTTGGACTGTTTTGTTTTGTTTGTTACTATTATTCTCTCTCAACAATTATGAGTTAATCTCTCCAGCAATGACATTCAAATAATTTACAAGATAGATGTAGATTTATCTATAGAGTTATTTTCCCGATTTTTCTTAATTCCATCCGTCTAAAATTCTGAAGATAACTTGTCAAATATAGACGAATATAAATCTATCAACTTCCATCCATTTAAAAAATTTCAATTTTGTAGAATAGTGCAGAATTCCATAGAGAATTGTACCATGTGCCTAATTTGGCACGCGGGTCATAGGTTGCCAACCCTAGGTTTAAATAATTAGTCGTATTTAGCAAAGGAGAACTGTAAGAGGTAATTTAACACTTAGCATCTGTAATGTTCACTTTTATTGAATATAAGTTCATTTGTTAAAAATTTATTTCCTTTTTCCGAGTTATCCATACGTTTAATTTATTAATTTGTTATTAAATTTTATTAATACGTTTAATTTATTCATTAAAGTTTTCGTTTATATATTTGAATACAACGAGTTAAAGATGAAAACACAATGCGTGGAGGAGCTTAAATTATTGTTGCTTCATTTTTTAATTTTTTGGAAAAATATACTCTTTGGGTAGATGAATGGAGATCTCTCATAACTCTATCAGGCTGTAAGCTCCAATGGTGATCTTCAGACTAAGTGCGAGACGCTTTGCTATTTCCCAGTAGAAAAAAGGATTTGAAAAAAAGAAAACTGAATATTTGAAAATTTGAAAATTTAGAAATATTAATAAAAAATTATACGCAGTAGGTAAAGAATATATAATAATTGCGTATAAAGAGTCTAAAGAGATAGAGTATCTTAGAAGTAGTGATCTGGATGGTGGGAATAGCGAGACCTTGCCAATTCAATTGCTGTAAATTGAAGCTAAGACGGATAATATAGTGAGAATGTCAAGTGCTCGAAAGCAAGCGATCTGATCCTCAAAAAAAGCCATAAAACTGACATGCTTTTCTTACATTGACTGATAGCCGACCATTTAGTGATCTGCATGGGTTGTCAAGAAGTTAGAACTCTCTCTCTCTCTTTCTGTTTCTGGTTGATAAGAGTTTCAAAAGATTTTATGAAAAAATGTAAGTATAAAACATTAAAAAAAATGAAAATATATAAGAATTAAGAGAAGCTAGGATCCTTTAATATATTTCAAGGTTTGACAAAAGTTAGATTGGGGTATACTTTTGAATACAAATGACTGTGCAAGTTTTAGAATTATCATCTTTATCAAAAAAGTGTGATGAGATTTTCCTGATAATTTGTCTATTAGTAGGAATTTTGTTCGCTGTTCTGATATCTTTATTTCTCATGAGTGATTTTGAGGGATTTGGGGTTTATTGGCGCAAGAGCCGATTTCGGCTATACTGCGCCAAACATTTGTTTTAATATCTGTGGTCTAGACGGGAAGAGAAAGAAAGAATGAATTGAATGACAAGAAAGAGGGTCGAAAATAGAGAAGGATCAATAGGATTCCCCGGGTTCGTGAAGCCCATGTTTACCAAAGACAGTAAACCCCGTGGGAAAAGGAAAAGATCACTAGGGCACCTCGGGATTGGGACACCCGTACTCACCTAAAGAAGGTGAGCCCCTGAGGGGTTATTTCTCATGAACCAGAGAGCATTTCATTTAATATTTTGATTCAATATTAATATTGTGATGATATTTTGAAAGGTATCTAGGAGTGAGTGAATATCTGTGTACCATAGGCTTTCAGGTACCATAGGGCTTTGGGCGACGGACCTCGTAAATTTGAGCCACGGTCAAGTGACAAAGACGACACTTGAGTTGTGTGTGACACTCACATCTCCTAGCTTCGAAACCACACCAACGGGAAGGTATCTAGGAGATTAACATGAGATTATGCCGCCTGTCCCCGGATGGGGGAGCCATGAGTCAGTACTAGACTGATAATCAGAATATAGATAAGCATCTTTTCACTACTTAATGTAGATTTTCTAGAAATTAAGGGACATAAGCTAACATGTGTAATATGTTGCTTTGAAGTTTTGAAAATATTTCAAAGCTGCTACTCAACACAAGCACGAATTTTAAAGAAAATTTACAACTACATCCATAATAATCAATTTAATAAATACAAGTAAAGTTATATAGAGCAAATGACAGTAACAACAGTAATTTTCTTTCATTTTTGACTTAAACGTAATGAGTTCATAGCAAAAAGGAAGGATAAGGATTCTACTTTCATTGTTTGCATTGCTATCCACCGCAGGATTTATTGAAACAATATGTGTTTATATTGTTGGGGCACAGAAAAGTTGCTTTCACGTTTTTTTTTTAATTAAACTTTTCATAGAAGTAAGAGAACGTAAAATAACGAAACATATCATTCTTGACAATATTAGTTAAATTTTTTTAGCAGTTTGGCCGCGAAGGCTCATAGGTCATGGTAACGGAATCATGGCTTGCATATCATGAGTTCGAGCCTAGCGCCACTGAAGACCCACCGTGTAGAGGAGCTGGTGCATGTTAAATTTCTTGTGTGACTCAAATTCCTCCTGTTGGCTTGGTGTAGTAGTTTGGAGAATGTGAGCCAGCTCAGGTGCCGTCTTCATCACTTTTGACCATGCTTTAAAATTATGTGGTCCGTCGTTATTCGCCCTCTCTCTTTGTTAGCTTTAGAGTGCGACATAAATATAACTGTCACTCATTCATTAGCATTTATAGCACAATGAAGCAAATTTTTAAAAGGAATAAAAACATCATTACTGCTCTAGGGGAGACCGAGGCAAGTTGACGAGCGGGGCAAGATGACGAATGTCTTAATTTTTCTGTATTCCATTAGGTAGCAGCATCAAATGAACACTACTGGCTCTCCTTTTGGCCATTCGTTAAACAATAGTAAAAACAAGCGGAAATCGCCATTTTTGTGTTGGTTGTGAAGCTTTGATTGTTTTTTGCTGCCACGATATAACTTTTATGCATGTGTAAATAAGCTCTGCTACAGATACAGGTAAGATATAACGTTTCTCTGTAATATTTATGAGTAACTTGGTTTAAATACTACCTATTACCATGAATAAATGTCAATTAACTGCCTTCCTTCATGGTAATGAGAACGAATATTTTTAAACAGACAGTCTGGGGCAAGATGACGATCCGAAACACGGGGCAAGAAGACGAGCTCGTCATCTTGCCCTGCATTTTGGAATTTATTAAACTAACTATAGTTGTCCGTTCTATTAAATCCTGTGAACACTTGTTTGTCTGTGTGTATGTCCGTGCGACCTTGCGCTTCCATCTCTTCTGGAGCTAAGGGGTGCATCGGATCGGGAAAGGTTTCGTTCGAAAGGGAGTGAACAGAGGAAGACATTTTTGCCATCCGTAACCCACCCTAAAGAGGAAGGAATGTAACAATAATTTGTTGCTTTTACCTGCCACCTTTTCTGGTTTTTTTGCGAGAAAACGAATGCTTCCTGAATTTGTAGAAAGAGCCACGCCAGGAACTATAGGCAACTGTAGTGATAACGGCTGGAACAATGAGGGCACCTTTTTTTCTTTTTTGAAGCACATTTATCTTCATGTGAAACCAAACAAAGAATCTCCTGCTCTGTTGATTTTTGACAATCACAAAACTCATATAACTTTGCAGGCTATCTGATATTGCAGAGCGAAAAACATCAACAGGTTGGGTTGCCGCGGCACGCATCACATCGTCTCCAGCCCCTAGTTGTGTCATTTTTCGACTCGTTAAGAACGTACTATAGCCAAGCATGTGACAACTTTATGGTCACTCATCCAGAACAAACTATCACAAACAAAAATATTGGTGAGGTTTTGAGCATCACTTACTTCAAATCAGCTACACTTGGAAATGCCGTTGAAAGGGTTTAAAGAATATGGGATCGAGCCTCATAATCCTCTTGTGTTTAGCGAACATGACTATGCTGCGGTAAAAACTACTAACCATGATGCTGTTGGCAATGAGGATAAGAGTGCTAATCCTCAGAGTGAGTGAGAGAATATTAACGTCGCACTGATTAGCAACACGAGGGCTTTTGGCGACGCTCCACGTACTTTTGAACCATGGTCAAGTGACGCGGATGACATCTGAACTGGCACCCCCTCTCCTAACTACCACACCACACCAACGGGAGGACGTTTGAGCTCTCGACAGATTTAACGTGTATAGTTTCCCTACACGGCGGGTCTTTAGTGGTACTAGGAGCGAACTCATGACACGCTAGCCATGACCCGATGCCTAGACCACTCGGCTACCGCGGCCACGTGCTAATCCTCAGACCCCGGTAGTAGAAAACTAACATATAAACCCTCCAGAACAACCAGAACTTATGGCAAATGCTGATTCCGATGCACCAAAGAAGCCTGTTAGTGTTTTTTTTTATTTCAAACCATTGCCTAAACAACATAATGTGAGAAAAAAAAGCAAAAGCAAAATACTGATCTCTAGAATTCTTACAAGCACACCCATCAAATAAATGTTAGAACAAAGGGAAAAGCAGAAGGAAGAAAAGGAAGTTTTATAAAAAGAGAAAAGAAGCTCGTAAAGCTAAATAGGGAGTAAAAAAACTTAAACTGTTCCTGTAGGCCTAAGTCTATAAAATGCAGGCCTAACATTCCAGTTGTATCAACTTCAAAGGACGGTGTTATAAGATGTCCTGCTTGTGAAGAGGAACCCTCAAACAGAAGAATGGATCCAGTGCTGTAAATGCAAAGAGTGTTGGCATGAGGAATGTTCCAATTATAAAAATGGCATTTTTATTCGTGACTATTGTTAGGTACACAACTAAACACTTCAACATTTCATTACAATGCAGTACGCTTAGTTTGATACTTTGTAAGATGTAAAAACACAGTTATCATTTGTTACACCATGTAACACATTCAAAAGATAAAATATATTCAACCTTTTTCTGTGTCGCCATCTTGTCCCAAGTCCAAAGTCATCTTGCCCAACTACTGGGGCAAGATGACTATTTGTTAAGGTTATGAAAAAATAAAATTATCCTTTACTTCTTTTATTTGAAAAAATAAATGGTAATATATTTTAATGCTATAAAGGACTACTCTAACAGCTCATGTAAAATTGATTTTACTACTCTTAAAAATAAATTAATAAACAAAAAGAAATTGTTAATGTCGTCATCTTGCCCCGGTCTCCCCTATATATTGAGAGGCATTACTTTATTCTCCATCACTTCTTATCCGCCCATCCTATATAATGGTTAGTTTCGCTTGCTGCTCACAGCCTGGTTTCAAATCCAGTACGAGAGATAGATCTTTTTAAGGTATAGGGCCTGTGTGGAAGAAAGGCACACTAATATTCGTCGAACCACTCCTTTTGAGAGATTGGTGGAAGGGGAAGAGGTGTGGGAAGCCAATGACCAACCACAGAGATTGCCGCCATAAAATTGAGTTTAAGTCGAGCCAAGTTTCTGTCGTGCTGTCACCTGCATGGTGCTCAAAGCTGCGGCTAACTACAGACGTAAGACTAGCCTCTTGCCATGATGAATACCGTGGCCCTCGATCTGACACCGTCATTCAGGTGGCATCAGAAACAACACATTTTTAACTTATATATTCTATCTCTTTCTACCGCAGAATGTTTTCAAAATTTCAGATGTTTTATTTGATGAATTATTTGGCCTGTCATCCATTATAATATATAAGAAAAAACACTTTGTCAGAACTAAAAAAGCAGTAAGTTCTTCTGACTGGAATGTTGTTGCACGAAATGCACACATTGAAAAAATAAAGAGGAAGTTTAACCATGGTGGAAAGAATTTCGTTAAAAGAAGAACCAGATGAAAAACAACAATAGAACATATTTTAAAATCCATTCTAATATTTTTTTCCAATAATCTAAGAAATTTCAATCCCTTAAAATGATTAAAATATTTTAAAAACGGAGCATTTTATAAAAGTTTTAAAAGGCTTCGAAAATTCTTAAAACTGTGAAACAATGGCTGGTCAGATTTACTTTTTACATTTAGAATCAACTTTTAGATAATAATGTAAACTGAAATTAAAACATATATATATATGTATATATATATATATGTTACCGGCAAAGTATGAAATGCCGGCATTCTATAGAATGCCGGACGTTTTTAGGCAAAGTATGAAATATGAGATTGATTACATACTTTGCCTAGGCATTGTATAGAATGCCCAGGCATTCTATAGAATGCCTAAAGCTATTTAGGCAAAGTATGAAAAAAAGGTCATGATAAGGATATTATATGAATGACGTACATTCCTAAAAGTACAAATGCTATTCTGACAAAATAATGAGACTGCCATTAAAAAAATTATTTTTAAATTGTGATTTCGCATATACTTGATATTAAAATCCCTTCAGAAGTTCCACGTTGATAGAAACCATCCTGTTTCTCACTCATTACAAGTGCCAATATATTGGCATTCGGAAAAAAAATCAATGTTTTGTATTACAATACATTTTTAAAAAAAATAATTTTCTGTTTTTTCTGGCAAATTTCACGTAGTAGGATGTACAGTTCAATATCATAACGTGTAACACTTTTGTATTTGGTTGAAAGTTCTTTCAGAATTCTATCATATCCCCAGAATCATGAAATTAATTTTGCTCTTGGCAAATTAAATTCCTAGAACAAGTTCACAGAGTCAAACTGGGTGTCAAAATTACCGGCGGTAATTGGTATCGCTTACATGATGCCGCACTAAAAAGAGATACCAGCCCCTGGAGAATGTACTAGGTCTGAAAATGGTAAAAATATGAATCTGCAGCCCCATTGGGGGGGGGGAATCTACTACGTAATACTGTATAGCAGTTCTTCCCAACAGTTTTCTCTTCCGGACCAGTCAACGTTTGGTAATTTTAAGGCGGCCCGCTGAAGGTGGGACGTTGATCATTTATATTTTAAATTGTTTTGATTTTATAATTTAATTGTATTTAAACATGCCTTTAGAGTAAAATTCAGTTGCACCAAAAAATAATTATAAAATGATTTCACATAAAATATAAAGTGATTTCCATGGAAAGTCGCACAAACACGAGAAAAATACACCCCAGTAAATATAATGGAAATAATTTAATGCTCCTTGAGTGACCTGATACCCTTTGATCCACGGAACAAGAGTTGGGACCACTGTTTTATGTGCTGACGCTTCTTTAACAGTTTAAATGAGTTTATACTTTTATTTTCCGCAAAGATCACATCATAGCTATTAAGCAACCAATAGTCCCTGGGTTTTCTTCTTAGTAGTCATTTTAGCATTTTTTATATGAGTTATTAACTTCTAGTAAGTAATTTCAGTTAAGAAAAAACCTTTTTTTGCGAGCATCAACTCGAATTTTAGGCAACTAACCTTTGAATAGTTGTTTCATGTCTATGGACCATGGGTCGGCAACCTTTTAGCTGTTGCGTGTCAAACCAATCTACCAATATGATTCTGCAAACCACACAGTAGAACATTTTTGAAACAATTCAAAAATTTACAAATTTGTTGAGTAGTGCAATGTGCCACATGTGGCACGTGTGACATAGGTTGCCGACCCCTGCTTTAGACCATGTCTCATTCTCCAACACTATAGCTTGCTTCTCCATTTTTAGGTAGCTCAGAAAAAAACCAATTTTTTCTTGAATAAGTTTAAGTAAAATTGAGTATTTTGACATTTCCGAACAAACAGCAATGTACAACTAACAAATTCTGAGCCTGAGACACGCGTTAAAAGTTTTATATCTTGCCAATTGACAATATTCGAAATGAATCTGAGATGTATTTCATACTTTGCCGGTTTCTCATTAGGCATTCTATTGAATGCCTAGGCAATGTGTGAAATAGGAATCATTTCATACATTGCCGGCTAGATTTAGGCATTGCCTAGGCATTCTATAGAATGCCGGATTTCATACTTTGCCGGTAACATATATATATAAATTACTTTTATTTTATTAATGTTTCCAAATTTTTTTCTTAAAAAAAGGGCCTGTTTAGCTTAAAAATAATTTAAAACATACAAAAAGTGTAGATCTATCTTTTTTAAAAATACGTGAACAATTAATTTCATTTCTATATATTTGTTTATGCAATATGTCAAATTAATAGGCATTTATAGCAGAAATACATAAAATTATAAAGCTTTCGTTTTTGGAATAATTTTGATTTTGTAATATCGATTAAAATAATATCATAGTTTTAAAAATAATATACATTCTTAATATTAAACTAATTTAAGATATAAATATATTCCAGTTATTTTAGAACATTGAAATAATTTAATTTGAATAAATTTATATTAAGATAATTAACTTTATAAAAGGCATATCCTTTTAAAAAGGGTGAACATAAATAACTAAATATAGAGTCACATTAAATGATTGCCACTCTTAATCGTTCTGCATTGTTGCATAAAATTTTAAAAAATATCACAGAAAAAAAGCATTATTTTTATTGCAAATAATTTATCCATTTTCGTAAAATTTATAATGTCATAAAATTTAGTTATACAGCCAAAATACAAATAAATAAGCCGAAATATTTTCGTAAGACTTTCCCTTTATAAAATTAGAATAAAATATTAAACAAGGTTTTATATTAAAAAGGACCTTACATCTAGTATTCCAAAATAAAACTCAATATTTAAAACAATTACAGTTATCATTAATATTCAATTTTATTATATATAAACAGACTTCACATTTATTTTTCAACAGACACTTACCCTAATTAATAAAAAGAATAAGGCAGAATTGGTTAATGAATAATTTTATTCAGATTTTCTTCAGAAAAATTAATTTTTTATTACATAAAAAGGCAATGAGAAAAATATTCTTACCATTATTGTCGCGTTGGTGTTGACAAATTGTAGCTAACTGTAATGATATAGATTTTGCTGGATTGATGAACCGCAAATGTCGACCACTCTGTGTCAATTTTTAGTGAAAACTGTTAAAAAGTTGGTTCCAATAGCCTCGAACGAACATGAACCTCCTTTTTCAACAAATTAAAAAGCAGTCTAATTAAAAGAAATGGTACATTATTCTTGTTCACGTTCTTGGTTTTTATTGTTCGTATACGAACATCTGCTGTTCCATAACGTCTTTCAAGACGAAATTTCTACTAAAATCGTCTAAATATGAATTCTTTCATTTTAGATGTTAGACTACAATAGAGGGCTTACTAAAAAATCCCCAAAGGGGCGTAGCGAGGGCTTAAGAAGTGTTAAAGATAAATATTCTGGTTTTTTAACTATTAGATCTACATATTTGAAACTTAGTAGGCATGTTCCTTCCATGGACAAGAGATCCGCTATAAAATTGGGTTTGTGAAAATTGAACTCAGAGGGGCGTTGCGAGGGCTTAAGGGGTGCGTTATGTACACGGAAAAAGTGTACTTCTTAAAAAAGAAACATTTTAAATATTTCTATAATTTTTTTTTGTATCGGGCATTTTTTTCTCCTTACATCTCAGCTGTTATGTCAAGAATAATAAAAATTTAACCGGTTAATTTTAATTAACTTAACCCGTGTATAGAACAAGTATTTCAGCTAGTAAGATATAAAACTCTATATTTTTTAAAAACTTTAATCATGAAACTTTTATACATGTGTTTGATGTTCCAGGAAATTTTTATTTAAAGGGTCAAAATCTTTTTTTAAAAATGTAACTGAATTAAATTTTTTTCATGTAAATAAATTGGTATCTACTTTTTTAAAGCTTTTATTTTGTGGTACACGAGTCAGTATCAAACTGAAAAATCAAATAAATAAATAAATTCGTTTCCTTGCGGGAGATGTGAAAAAAGTCAAGATAAGAAATTAATTTTGTAACATGTTTAAAAATTAAGAGGAAGTAGTACGATTAGTAAAAAACTCTTATTTAATGGCCTTTAGAGTTTTTTGGCTCGTAACCCTATGTGTATGTATCACATAAAACAAATTGTGTGCTAAAATGGCTACAAAAAGCTAACTTTTTAAACTTTTCAAGAAAAAATAATTTAAAGGTTATTCATTGTTTGTACTTATCCTACAATAATTGACTTTCATGCATGAAACTTCATTTGTAAATACATTAAACTATGCATAGCAAATTTCGTATGAAGGTGATTCGTAAAATACTTTTCTTACAAATTTTATTGAAAATTCTTTGAAAAAATGTATAAATTCTATGTTAACTATTTTTAAAAAATATATAAGTATTGATTTTGTTCAAAAATTCATATATTTTGTTACATATATTAATAGCAGTAGTTAGAAAAAAATATTTGGCACAATAGAAAAAAAAGCCTCAGCATTTTAAATGAAGATAAAATATTTTTTTTCTGGTATAAGTCAGTTGAAAGATTTTATTTACCTTTGAAATGTGACGAAAATAACATAAAAGTAATCAACTGAATTTTTTTAAGCTTAGAAGATTAGAATTTTGTGATATTATAGAAAATAACATAAAAATTAACTTAGCATAACGAGTTATTTTAAATTTGACCCACTCTTGTCAACTGAATTGTACTATGTCTCATTAAAAATATTATTATAAGGTTTCTCACAAAATTAAGATCTATTGCAACCTTTGTAGAAGACAGAAAGATTGGAAGTCAGCAGTTCGAATGACAATGATGCACATTTTTTTACTGAAGAAAAGCATATCATTTACAACAAAAACTGTGCAAAAAAAGTATTTGCTTTAGTAATCACTCCAAAATATTTTACTACGGTGAAATATAAAAAGTTAAATTTTAAAATATAAACTCGGAAGTCTGCTTAGAACAATTTACTGTCATATACACCGTCGAGCCAAAAAATTATGAACATTCCACCTATTTACAGAAATCGTCTGAATGACGTGGAGGATACGCTATAAAGTTAAAATAATGTATAAGTGCTGCTGGAGAACGTAAGGAATCCTTCTTGTACACACTTTTGCAAGTGATTAGAGAGGCTAATGATTTAAGCGAATTTAATAGAAGGTAGATTGTAAAGACAAAATGACCTGGAACGAAAATCTCCGAAGCTGCACGCGTTGCCGGTTTCTAACGATGTTGCATCCTAAATACACATGCATAGTTGATAAAAGATTTTAAAACCAACAGTAGACGCCAAGCTGAAGGGCATCCACGTGTCATCAAAGATAAAAGACGTCGAAGACTGTGTTTAATGCAGATCCAAATTCAAGTGTTTCGGAACACATACATTAGCGAACACGATTGGATATATACATAGGATTGGATACATGCTTGGATACTATTAGATGCATGCTTGACCATAGGTAAACATGCATAAGGTGATAAAAGATTGTAAAACCAACAGTAGACTCGCCAAGCTGCAGGGCATCCACGCGTCATCAAAGATGAAAGACGTCGAAGACTGTCTCGATGTCGAAAATTGTGTTTAATGCAGATCCTAATTCAAGTGTTTCGGAACACATACATTAGCGAACACTATTGGATACATGCGTAGGATAGGATACATGCTTCGATACTAATGGCTTCATGGTTGACCATAAGTATACAAAAAAAAAGGAGAATATTAGAAAGGCTAATGATTTAAGCAAATTTGATAGAAGGTAGATTGTAAAGACTCAAAGACCCGGAACGAAAATCTCAGAAACTGCACGCGTGGTAGGTTTCTAACGATGTGGCATCATAAATATGCATGCATAGTTGATAAAAGATTATAAAACTAGCAGTAGACGCAAAGCTGCAGGGAATTCACGCGTCATTAAAGATAAAAGACGTTGAAGACTGTCTCCCGTGGTAAAACAAAATAGGTACTTAACAAGGGCTCAGCTGCCAGTCCAATTTTTAATGCAGATCCAAATGCAAGTGTTTCGGAACACACACATTAACGAACACTATTGGATATGGAGCTGCACAGTTGGCGTTCCTCTCTTGCGCCTTTGTTGATGAAAAGACGTTGTCAACTACGCCTACAATGGCTTCAGAAACATCTAGACTTGACCATAGATAACTGAGAGTAGTCTGGTAAGTTGAATAACGATTTCTCATTCATCACATCGACAGTCGTGAAAGGATGGGAAGTTTTCCAAGTGAAGAGTTGTTCTTCCCCATCATATACTGGCTGGTGTTGACGGTATCATATTATAGGGAACGTTTTCATGCATAGATCTGAGATCCTTAGTTTTGGAACAAAGTAAATTAAACTACCGCATTATCTAAACATAACTGCTGATCAGTTGCGTCATTAGAAGCTTTTATCTTCCCAAATGAAAAAGGAATCTGCTAGCAAGACAACGCGGCCTTTGCTCCATGGTTAGAATTACGTTGCAGTGTTTCGAGGAACAAAATGATTTCCAATTAATGTCTCTCTCTCTTAGCCACCTAATTAAACAGATTTATATCCGTAAGAGCAAATTTGGGCTTTCAAGAAAAAGACAGCTCAAAGATCAAACATTTCCATCTTGGAATATATCGATTTCACGAGACTAGTGCTTTAATATTTAGTACAACCTTTCTCCAGTCATCTACCAATAATTTTTGGCATCCATGCCAAGGGGAGTTGCAACAGTTTGGCAGGACAAAGGTGGTGGAACACATTATTGAATAGGTGTTCATAATGTATGCCAGTCTGCATTTACATCAAAAAATCGTTTTTCAAATAATGATAAGACATTAGTAAGTACACTGGTGTCCAAAAGTTAAGCATAATTGATAATTATATGAATAAAGAAGATACTGTAAATCAGAATGGCGGGAAACGTGATATGCGAGTGTAAAATGGTTATAAAATAAGGAAACAAATCAAAAGAATGATAACAATTAATTTTATTATCCAAAGTAGCAGTTTGAAAGAAAACTGAGCATAGCAAAGTTTCACACTTTAAAGAAAAAATGAAAGAAAACATTAAATAAAATACTGATGCTGCAAATAATAAGGCGCGTGGTGACCTCTGACAGCCAGGAACGCTGCACAGCAATTTACCATACTTGCTATGAGATGATGAATGAGTTGTGGGCTCAAACGGTTCCAAGCTTCTTGGAGAGCTTTCTTCTGTTCTGAAACGGAGCTTGGTGGGTGCGAAAGGACTGCAATTTGTCTCCCGAGCATATCCCATGCATGCTGGATAGGATGTAAATCAGGGGAGTTCGCAGGCCACGACATGCGCTGGATGTTTTCCGTTTCAAGGAAGTCATCAATCAGCACCGCTCGGTGACATGGCGCATTATCATCCATGAATATGAAGTCAGGACCGACAGCATCTCGAAACAAGTGAACATAAGGCTCAAGAACTTCGTCTCTGTATCTTTGAGCAGTCACAGACCCCGTGTCAAAGAAATGGAGGTCTGTGCGGCCGTCCATCGTGATGCCTGCCCGTACCATTACTCCCCTTGATGGAAAATGATGTCTTTCCGTTATGTTTCTTGGTTCAAAACGTGTTCCACGTTTTCTCCATATCGTTACCCGCCGAGAATCACTACTCAGACTAAGACGGGACTCGTCACTGAACATCACATTGGCCCACTCTCCCACACTCCAATGTTGATGTTTCCAACTCCTGTTCAAACGAGCGCGTTTATGCGCAGACGCGAGGGGAATGCAAACTGCTGGTCTTCTGGCATACAGGCCAACATGATTGAGTCTCCTGTAAATAGTTTGTCTCGAAATTCGTATTCCTGTGGCGACTGTGAGCGCCGAACCCAGTGCTCTGGCAGTACTGCCCCTCTGACGTCGCGCACTTATTACCAGATATCGGTCTTGGCGAGGGGTTGCGACTCTTGGTCGACCTGATACTGGTTGTCGGGTAACATCTCCCGTTCTTTGAAACCTCTGCCACAGTCTTGAGATCACAGACTGGTCCACATTCAGAATTCGAGACACTTCGGTTTGCGATCGTGAGGATTCCAGCATTCCAACGATTCTTCCTTTCGTAAACATGTCCAATTGGCGTCTTAGTGCCATTATTCACCTTGTTTGATGGTTAACAACGCTCCTTCGCACAGCAGTTGCACGAAACTTGTCTGAACTGCCTATGATGCGTGAATCGATTTCTCCGCGTTCCGACATGCGCCGGTGTTTCGCGCAGGACGTAGTCGACTGAAATTTTTGCATAAACCCAATGTTTCTTCCTCACTAAATTAATATCCGTAAGAAATTTGGAATAATTTTACGAATATTTACTCCATGTTTTTTGAAATTTTACGATTTATGCTTAACTTTAGGACACCAGTGTATTTCCAAACACTCCTAATTGTGGGAAGGTTTACAAATTATGCGCTATATTTACTTGTACTGTGTTGGGAATAAATAAAAGTTTACAGGTCTAGGACAAATTACAGAAAATACAAACACAATAATGGCATACAAATGAAGGATAAATTTGGAGAATACCTTGCTTCAACTTAATTAAACATATATCTTATATATATATATAATTAACTATAAAAGATATGGGGTCTTGATTATCTTCTGGTATCCTGAAATGTATTATAGGTTTCTCCTCTGCTCAAATAACTTTCTTCCATTGAGCATGTTAATTAGGGAAAGTTCAATTACTTGTAAAAAGCCCGAAAACAGTGGTGGTGATGGGACTATTCCCCATCTGGTCTATTGAAGCTAGACCGAATGCATAAGCCCATAAATCTGTACAAAGTTTAAGAACAGCAGGGGGAAGCAATAGCCTCCTCACTTGAAAACCCATGACATTGCAGAATGTGCTGAGGAGAAAAAGGACTCTGATCTCACATTTTTTTTTTTAGCTTGAAAACAGTGGTAAAAAAATGTCACTGAGTTTAAAATATTTCGTACACAGTCTTCTTGAAACTTACCTAAAGAAAATTGTGTGTGTTTAATAAAGTTTCATTAAAATATGGTAAAGATAAAAGTTTTGAATTAAATTTTTGCTATTCATAATTTCATCTGCAACATTTTTTTCATCAGTACTAATTATGAATACCATGTTATGTTAAGAAAAATGTTTGCCAAATGCATCGGAAAGAAATATTTTAACCAATAAAGGAGAATTATCAGAAAATGTGTAAATTTATTATTTAACAGAAATATATTTCACAGAGTGTGAAATTGAAGAAAGTCTAAGATTTTATGGTCACGATTTCGTGGCTACCATGTCATGAGGATGGATCCAACAGCCAATGAGCACCCACAGTGTACAGGGTTCAAGGTTTTCAAGTTAAACCTCTCATGGCTCAAAGTCTTCCCATTGGTAGCGTGTGGTAGATTGGAGCGAGGGTGCTAGTTCAGGAATCATCCAGGACACTTGACTAAGGTACAAAATTAAAAGGTCATTTGCCAATAGCCCTCAAGTTACTTGACAGTGTGACGTATTAAAGCTTACTCTCCTCATAGAAGCAATTCGAGACACGCCTATTTATTTTAAAAGTTTACAGAATGCTAAGAAAGAAAAATTAAATATTTCTTTTCCAATTATATTTTTCCAAACATAATTAAACAAATTTTTAACAAAGAATGATCCTTTCATGCCACACAGTTGTATCACCGTAAAATCCAGCATATAATATTCCCTTTTAACACAAAAATAAGATCAAAGTTTGCGAGTGTGTATTATTCACTGGATTTCATGGTATGCACATAAAATACTTCAAAATTATGGTGATACCAAGTTATTCATTTTTAAATTCAAAATATATTTTTATATTAAAAAATTTTCTATCTCAAAATCAATCTCTCTGAAGAGCCAATCAATTAAAAAAAGAAAACATTTTTTGGTTAAAAAAACAAATTAAAATTATTATTCAACACAGGACTATGCAGAAATTCACATTTTCAGCTACAGATATTTTGATGTTAATTTTTAAAACTCTAATTTTTTTTTTTTTTTTTTTGCAAATATATAGTAAATTAAAAAGAATAAAAATATTACACTCTCCTGACAAAAATTTCTCAGTTCAATACACAACTCCAGATGCATAAAAGCAAACCAGATGCATAAAAGCAAACTTTTTTCTTTCATCTGGATCATATGAATAGTATCATTCTGAAAAAAAAAATGTGTTAGATTCATTTAAGATATACATATATTCATATAATAAACAAAAAAAATATAACAAACTAGCTGCATGGCCCGGCGCCGAGGGTATAACTTAATCCACATGTTAATTTCTTCCTTTCTTTCCGACGCCAGCACTTTTGTGTGGGTTGTGACACGTACGATGTGAATGCATGGCCCGTGAGTGCGTGTCATGCCTTTCTCGTTTAACGCTTCCCTTCTCTTCACAAATTCAGCACTTCCAATATTATTTTTCGAAATTACTTTGACATCTTTATTTCTTTCCTCTCCTCTTAGCCCGGCGTTGCACGGGCTTTTACCGAGTGAATAACTTATAATCTCCGTGGGAATTTCCTGTTTCCCTCAGGACGATAGCACTTATGTTTATGTATGCGCACGATGTGAGTGATTTCTTTAACTATGCCATTAAAACTCCCTTTATAGAAATTTGTTCTTGCGTTGGTGTAGTGTGGTAATTAGGAGAGATGGGTAAAAGGCTCAGGTGTCGTCCTCGTCACTTGACCATGGTTGAAAATTTCAAAGTCCGTCGCCCAAAAACCCTCGAGTAGGTGAACAGTGCGACTTTAAAAATCCCTCACTCACTTTTCAATTCTTTCGTTGCAATTTTTTAGGTCCCGGAAACGAAAATGTAGCTTTTTTACAAATAGTTGTATGTTGAAAAAAGACAGAAAAGTAGTTAACGGAAGCTATAAAACAAAAATGCTTTCTATTTATTTCCATTGTTACGAGAAAAAAGCTAACACATATAGGACATATCCAGGAAGTCAGAAAATTTGATTCAAAGAAGAGGGATAAAATTATGAGTACCTGCTCCCATCACATTTAATCAAACAAAATTAATTATAACATTTTTTAAACAAAAAAAAAAAGGATTGTGTTTTCATTACCTTCTAATGTCTCAAAAGTTTCTTATGTGGTGAAATCATTTTTCTTACTTTCTAATTTGTATTCAGGAAGTTTTAATCTATATATACATATATATTAATACCATTGTTTGTAATTGTAAAGATTATCCTGAATTTATAAGCGATCATCACAAACATGTTGTAACAGGCAATTTAAATATTGTTGAAGATAATACTCTCAGGGAGATAATGTCCAAAGGTACTAGTTATAGATTAATGATCTCTAATAATAATAATGCCATTAGAAACAAATTTCTAAAGATATTTGTAACTTCATTACTAAATTAGCAGTTAAATGCAGTTTTCCTATAGTAGCTTTTAATGAATTTAAATGCAATGTCCTAAAAGAGTTACTGAAAATTAACTATCAAACTGATTGTGATTTAATTTACAAAAATATTAAGCATCAGATTGTAGAACTACAAAAGAATTTCATTATTGTTTATGTTGATAAAGTTCCGGGTAATTATGCAATTATTTGCAAGTGGTTGTATGCTGATATGTTAAACATTTTCATAATAATACTGCTTCTAAAAAATCTAATTCAAGCAATAGAGAAATTTTTAATCGAATTTCTGCTTTTTATAAAAAAAACTAGATTTACGTATTTCGGATATTAAATTCCCTCATATTTTCCTAACTCCAAAATTTCATAAAAATCCTATTAAATTTAGAACTATAACGAATGGCTTTAAAACTTATATTACACTTCCGGGTAGGAAGTTAGAAAAAATTATTCAATCCACATTAGACAATATTGATAAATCTATTATTGTTAAGAATAGCATAGATATCATTAAGTATATGCAAGGTAAAAAAAATATCTCTATCCATACCTATGACTTTGAAGATTTATTTAACTCTATAGATAGTGGAGACATGGTTAAAATTCTCTCTCACACACACACACACAAAATAGCCTATAACAAATATTCCTTGTGAATAAACTAATTAAGTATGATAAAATATATATATATATATCTTTCTATTATTCAACTAGTACTGTATGAAACTTATATTTTTCACAATAACTCTTATTATCAGCAAATTAAAGGTCTTCCACAAGGAGGGCAAGCAAGTAATTGTTTGGCCAATATATATATTTACTTGCACTTTTATGAATATGATAGCTATCGGAGGTTTGAACTCGATACCTTCCGATTCGTAAGAGCGTAACATACCACTAGACAAAAGTGATCACTCCTGTCGGGAGGCTGTTACTATTGCGTCAAGTGAATCTGATGACTTTGTTGCGTGGAGTGAGTCCGACGACTTTGCTTGCTCTTCTTGCGGGTAGAAGGCGCCATGACACATCAGAAGGTTTTGCGTTTTTTTCTTTTCAGCCAAAGTCACCAATGTGCTGGATTAGAACCCGCGATCTATGGCTTCGTAACCGCGTAACATACCACTAGACAAAAGTGATCACTCCTGGCCGGAGGCTGTTACTGGCTTACCTTAGATATCGCCACGATAGCATTAGTTTCGAATCTTGTTACTTTTTTAGATACATAGACGACTTAATTATCTTTCGTTATATAATAGATTATGTTCCTAGTTTTAATCATTATCCGCAATATCTGAAATTATTAAAAACCAATTACAATAATGAGTCCACAAACTTTTTAGACCTTCAATTAAATGTTAAGAATAATTCACTAATTAGTAATAATTTTGATAAAAGAGACTCTTTTGATTTTAACACTATAAAAATGCCATTCTGGTGTAGTAGCCAACACCTATCTATTTTTAAAAATATTATCTTAAATTTTATAAAAAGAAACAATGATTTAGTTACTGATAATGATTTTAAATAAACAAATTATAAGCAGTTCTGCAAAAATTGCTTGGATTACAACTATCCAAGTAAATTCATTTTTAACACGCTTTTATAAGTTTCACTTGCATGTAACGGAATCTTAGAATTCGATTTTTACCCACTTAAAAAGATCAGATTCATTCGAAATTTCGCACACTTCTCAAGGACCGATGACAATACAATAATTTCATAATTTTGTTCCATTGTCCTTTTCAGGATCGTCAGGAATAAGGATAATCAGATTTGGCGACAAATCCAAATATCACGTCCAGATTTGGCGCCCTATTGCGTATATCATTTTTAAATTTGGCGACTAGTTCCATATACCATTTTCAGACATGGCGACTAATTTCCTACGTCATTTCCAGATTTGGCGACTAAATGAATAAGGTGTAACCCGAAAGTGTTTTGAATTTAACGCTAATTATATATGCAAGTATGAAATACACTTGCGGTTAAAAGAAATAAAACAAACAAAAGAAGTGTTCTTCATCTGAGAAAGTGGAGGGTGGGTGTGTGTTAGCAATTTCTAACCATAATATAAACATTTTTCTGAAAATGAAAATAAAAAAAAGGCTCGAGCATGTGAAAAAAAATAATTTGCGTTCTAACTGCTAAATATTTTTTTTATTTTTATAAAGCAATACGCTTAGAAATGATGATACGAATTAACATGAAAGGAACAAGTTTAAAAGGAGAAAAAACGATTGATACTTAATATTACCACGTTTTTAATAACTCGCTTTCTTTAATGTCTATCCGGGTGGAATTTTGTAATTGATTTTAAACTGTGTGACTTTCCGAGGAGCTAGAGACTTGAAATTCGGACTATAGCTCGGAAGTGGATAACAATGCATGAAAATGGGAAAAAAGAAAACAAAAATAAAAAGGAGGTAATTTTTGTAATTCGAACTTTTTCTTCTTTACACACTTTTATTTGTTTGACCTGTTCAAAAGAGACGGAATCTAATATAACGATCCGACGCCTCGAAAACGGAAAGAATAAATACACTTCAGACCCGTTAATTAATATCCATTGAAGAGCAAGACTAATTCCACAGCCACGTATAATTCCAGCTTCAAATATCAAACTCAAGGATAAATTCAACAATGAATAAATGATAGTTTAAAAAACTAAAAAACACGTTTTTATTGCAGTTCGAACTAAAAAATGAAAAATAAATTATAGTTTGAAAAAAAACTAAGAAAACACGCTTTTATACTGAATCGAACTAAAAAGTAAAAAAACAATTCTTAATAAAGAATAAAATGATTAACGAGAAAATGAAATCATTGGGGTAAAAGCGTGGGGTGTCCTATAAATGTATCAATTGTTATAATTTCTAACTTCTATTCCGAAAAGCTGAATTAGTGTAAAAATGTAGTACAAAGCACCCCACGCTTTTACCACAATGACATTCATTTTCTCGTTAATCATTTTATTCTTTATTAAGAATTATTTTTTTTTTACTTTTTAGTTCGATTCAGTATAAAAGCGTGTTTTTTTAGTTTTTTTTCAAACCATAATTTATTAAATATATTTCTATGTTACTTAACTTTTTCTATTTCTTTCTTTTTAATTTTTAAATATAATTCTTTGTTAATTTTTCTCCTTTTAATTTTTATTAATTTCAATATGTTATCGTTTGCTTAGTTTATTTACAATAAAAAAATTTCGGTGGTGCCACTATTTTTTGTTTCTGGTTTAACACTCCAATATTAACACGTCATTTGGCGGTGTGCTTGACAAAGATACAGGTCATTTTTTTTCTCTTATGGTTAGCATTCTTTTCTTGTAAGTTTTTGCTTAGTTTTTCCTTTACAAAATTATTTTTTAATATCTTTGTAAGAAACCTTTCCTTTCATAATTTTATTTTATTTTATTTTTCTGACTATTGCAAAATCCACGTGTGTTAGTTTTAGGCCTAACATTCAATATGGCTCTGTTTTTTCTATTATGTCGAAAGGGGAAGGTGGATTCATAAAGTATACTCAACCCTAATTTACTGGTCCTAATTCAGCAACAGCTTTAGAAATCATAATAGCTCTCCATTTTAGTCCATTGACTCTTTTGGTTTCTTCCATTTTAAAGTTCTATCTCTGTTTCCTGCTATACATAAGTTTATTTAAATCTTGTACAATATACATTTCCACCATTTTTTTATAGTTATGTGTCTTAAAATCTGGTTTCTATCTTCTGGCTTTGTTAGTTGATAGTTTAGTCTTGTTATTTTTCAATTTATTATACTATATATATATTTATATATATGTTTATGTATGTATATATATATCAACTGCTTCAAAAGAAAATTGGAAATTTTACTTAAAAAAGAATTATATATGTAAAGGAACTCAGTGGCGTTACGGAGAATATATATATTAGCCCCCCTTGCAAAGTCAGGCTTTGGGCCCCCGCAAATGGGGGGAGGGGGTTGCGAGGGTGTACGTTAAGCCACTGAATGAACTAATTTTTTAGCATTCAATATTCATACAAATTTCTAATGCTTTAATCTCTTTAATTGCACAAAAAATCTCATTTTTTGACTCTTTCAAAATTTCAAATGTAAAATAAGTCCAAAACTGACATTAAAAATTCCCTTTTTTATGCATTATCTTTAAAAAGGTGTAATTGTAATTCGGACTTTTTATATTGCGGAAAAACCACACTACATTACTTATTTCGAACTCTAACGTGGCCGCGGTAGCTAAGGGATCAAGGTCTCAGGTGAGTGAGTGACTGAATATTAACGTCACTCTGTCCAGTTACTCGAGGGCATTTGGTGACGGACCTCGTAATTTTGAACTATGGCCAAATGACGAGGATGACACCTGAGTTAGCATCCTTCTCCTAACTCAAGATCCCAGACTCGTGTGTCACATGAAATAAATATACTTTTGCGTGTGTGTGGTGTTATAAAATAATAATCAGAAGTCCTAGAATTGTCTTTTTCCTGGATTTAGTGGTAACAATAACTTTCAACGAGAAACTTAACAATCTTTAACAAATTAAATCAATTTACTATAATTAGACTGAATTACTGAAAGAATAAATTCTAATATTCGAGAGAAAAATCCTAGTAAACAACGGCACCTGGTATGCCGAAGCCAAGAAAAAGAGTACGATTTTAAAATATACGAGTAAACAACAGCACATCTAGTTATGCCGAAGCCCAGTTCAAGATGCCACTAAAACAGAATCAGTTACATATGGTTTCTACCGAGATAGACCACTTGGGGTCTGAGGGTGGTGTCAACTACACTCCACCCACTGAGACCACCTGGTCCATAATTTACAACATTATAAGTTGGGGCCAAATGCCGCTGAAACCCACCGCGCAGAGGAAGCTAATGCATGCAAAATATGTCGAGGTTCAAACGTCCTCCCGTTGGTGTGATGTAAAAATTAGGAGAGGCGGGTGGCAGCTCAAGTGTGTCCTTCTTATCACTTGGCCATAGTTCAAAAGTACTAGGTCCGTCACCAATAGCTCTCGTGCAGCTTTTATAGTTTTATATTCATATAACTCTCACTCTCTCTCTCTCTCTTTGTAACTCTAACTCTATGACGCAGCCAGAAGTATAAAGCTCTAATAGACGACAGCCCCATTTGAATGATACTCGCTCTGTTTGGCAATATTGGGTCATTTTGAAGAGTCTTCAAACCCTTGTTTCAAAAGAGTTCCCGAATTTTTTTCAGAGGATGAAATACTTTGTATTTATTGATTGAATAAAAAGGATTTAAAAAGGATAATAGCTTCTATCCCTCCTTCTCATAAATATACAGTATGATTGCGATCAGAGTATAGTAGCTTTTGTTACCTATCCCACAAAAATGAAGTATTTTTCTCGTCACTTGACCATGGCTCAAAATTACGAGGGCCATCGCCAATAGCCATCGTGCAGCTTATTGAGAATGGAAGAATGGTAGAATGGTGACGAGGTGCCTGTTTCCCGCAGGGAAACTTAACCTCCAATCGCTTGGGTGTTGAGTTGCATTGGCTTGGCTTATTTTTCAAATTTTAACCCAGTACTGTGTTAAAATATTTAGCTTTAACGAAAGATTTTAGAAATTAAGAGAAAAAATGCCTTAGAGTAAGAAGAAAAATTTACTTTATTATATGTACAATAAATACTAGTGTGTGTTAACTTAATGAGACGCTAATAATATAACTCTCAATCACTCACTCATCTACAAAATCCGTAACTGTAACTGTGTATTTCATTTGATAAGTGCAATTGTTTACTATTTTTACTGTTTCGAAATCCAAAAGTTAGTGAATTCCAGTGGTAAAAAGCAAGTAACCTAAAATATTTTTTAGCAAATTGTTTTAGTTTTCTTTTTCTCAGTATTTGCTATACGATAATCAAACATAATGCCTGATATGCAAGGTATGAATTGAGTTTAATAATTTTAAAATAGTTTATCTGTGGCGATTTTCTTAAAAATGTAAATTGTTGATTTTTGTTTAGTGAAATTCATATTTTTAACACTATGCATTTGCTTCTTTCTCATCGAAAATGTATGTTTATTTTTATACTTTATAGAATAATTAATCAAAAATCATTCAAATGTTTTACAGTTTTCTTTTTTTTTCCTTATGTTTTTCTGATTGTACTTCAGTGATCTTTTATGCATCATTTTCGTGGAATTTTCTGCAATATTCACCTCTATATGGGATTGTAGGATATGTCTTCGATATAAAGAATTTCCGATTTGGAGGCTTATGTGGACTTGTATTATGGCATTGCTCAGAATTTAATTAAAAAAATTGTGTAAAAGATTTGTAAATGTCAAGTTTTAATAAATTTTTGTTTGTAAAAGAAAGTATTAAACAGTTTATTTTACGATGGTATCAAATAGTTTGTCATAATTTGTAAAATCATTGGTAATAAATTTCTTGCATGTTATTTATAAGCACCATAATTTTTCTCTGTTACACTATAGCATACTACAGATTCTGAAATTTTTGAAAGTTAATAACCTACTTATTAAGATGAGAAATAATTGAGTACTTATGAATTAACCTTTCAACTATTAACTTTGGTGAAATGGCCAGCCCCTGTCAAACGAAAGCAATCATTTTGTCAAAAAACAATCTCTTATGGTATTTAAAAGTAACAACTATCATGTTATTTTGTTTGTTAAGTAATGCCATTTGATATCAGTTTTTGACTGGCATGAATGATCAACTGGGTAATTTTTAAATACCAAAAGTTCTTTTAAATCCACAGTGATATTGTGATCTTACTTTAAGAGTATTAGATTACTAGTAGTTATTTTGCATTTACTGGAAAGATCAGAAAACTGTCTTTCAATAGCATTTTTGAATATTTTTCAAAAATGCTATTGAAAGACACCAAATTTTATACTCTGTTTTGAATCAAAAAATGTTTCATTTTTATTGAAATCTTTTCTAACTTTGCCTAATTTATCTTTAACTTACTTAGCTAAGAATTTTTTATTTTTTCCTCTCTTAAGTGTTCTTATCTTGTAACTATTCAGTATTTAACAGTAAGGAACTAAAATTTAATTTAATCTTTTACACTTCAATGCTCCATAAGTAAAACATTTTTATAATTTTCTGAAATATACAGTTTTATCCTTATTGTTTTTTAAAAATTATTAAGTAAAAAAAATATATGGATTAATTTTTTAGTACCAAGGAAATGTAACTAATATAAATAGTGTCTGGATGAAAAATATAATTTAAGCTTTTTAAAACTTTTTGTCAGTGAAAATTAAAGCATTAAAAATTTGACAAATGTTTTAATAATTCAATAAGAGTAGTTATAAATGATCATTCTCTGTTCATAGACTGTAATTTGTCATAAAAAAACCCATTTGGTAAGAAATTTGGAAAATGGAGCATTGGTGTGTGAACTATCATTTTTAACGAACTTATTTTGATTACTGTACAAAGTAGATTGAAAATATATTTTCTGATAACTAAAATTTCTTGTAAGTGTTAAAAAAATTTTTTTGTGACTTTTTATAAATTTTTCAATTTCTTTGTATCCTCCTCCCTCTTCTTCCTTCTTTTACACATTCCAAATGAACCTGAAGTGAATTACTCAAACTGCCTCAGAAAAACCTTAGCATTTGTTGGTAGTTAGACATTGCTTATAACTCACATGCAGTGGTACTTATTTATATTGAAGAATTTTGTATGATAAGGATTTCTCTTTCTCCTGGTCTGTGTATTTTTTTTTTCAGTAAGTAAAGATATGTAATTCTGATCAGATCTCATTTAAAAACCATTTTAGACCATCAATGAATCACTAGATTAGATGATAGTATTGATATTTTTCAAATGGCTAGAAGAAAGTGGATGTTTGATTGTTAAGGAAATGTAAATGCAGATATTTTTAAAACTGTTCTTCTATCAGGTGTTTGTGGTAATACAAACAATGATGATGAGGAAATATGTCATGGTGCCACATTTTATTATGGAGAGCACATTCAACTAATAGAGAATACATTTATAATAAAAAATGAGAGAAACATTCAACATTTTTCTGGGAAAGAAACATAAATTTTAGGAAAATCATAAAAACAGACAACATTGAAAATATTAGTGAAATGTTTCTCCAGAGTTACTTGATCTGTAGTTGAAATTTTCACAAATTCATACCAATTGAATATCTGCTGCATTTAGCTAATATTGCAGAACTATATGCTATGCAAAAGGAAGAAATTTTTACTACTGATGAAAATGATAGTGCTTTTTGGAAATAGTGCTGTTTGGTGGGTATTTCGATTTATACTGGGAGCTTGCAAGAAGATTTATCTGTCTTGCTTGTTTTTTTTGTAATGTCTAGAAATAGAATTTAAAAAGTTGAAAAAGTTTTTTTACATTATAGATAATACCACGTTGGCAGTAGGAGGTAAAATTTCTCCCTTTTATGAAGAATTGGAAGAGAATTTCCAGTAGTTTGGCACTTTCTATTAAAAACTGAGTAGATGAATCAGTAGTCTCCTATTTCAGTCATCATTCAGCTAAAATGTTCGTGAAAGGAAAGCCAATTCAGTTTTCTATAAAATATGTTCTAACAATGGCTATCCATATGCTATGAGAATCTTTAGTGGAAAAGTTCAGAAATAGAAAACTCTCTTCTTAGATCTAGAGTTCTGTGGAAACTTATCCAATCTTGAAATTATGAGAAGCATACAATTTATGTAGACTACTTTTTTTGTCATAAAAAATGTTTACTGAAAAGCGGTTCAATGTATCTGAAACAATTTTAGTAAAAAATTTTTTTCTGAAATCCTCCAAAAAAGCTTCAAAATGACTAAGAGGAAATTTTGCTGAACCCTAGAGAAATTTTATATTTCTCAGCCAAATCTTATAAAAGTGTACGATGAAAGAATGGAAGGCTTCTATTTGCTAGACAGATTTCTTGGGCTATATTGACATCTGTAAGTAAAAAAAATTATTAGGAATATGTTTAGTTATGTTCTAAATATGGTTGTTGTTGGTGGATGAATTTTAAATTCACATTCGTATAAAAATACTGAAGTAGAACAATCACAGAATGCATAGAGAAGTGATTGTGTTTGCTTCACATGAAACTTAAAACTTATTCTGTTCCTATACATCATGTAAAATGCCTCTAAATCTCACAGATTTAGTTAGTCAGATATAGGTTATCTTGTATTGAACTTCAAAGCATTGAAGTTCAGCAATTGAAAAAAAAGTGTTTCGAGTGCAAGAAAAAGTTGCATGAAAAATACTTCCCTTACTATCATAGACCGTAAAAAACCCTCCAAACATGAAAGCTCCAATCAATACTTTTTGTTTTTATTTCTTGTTTTAAAGAATTTCAGGAAGTCTCTATTTTACCTTGTGTTCTTAAGCTTTTCATTCATATGATTATTGATCTGTGAATTTTGATACAAAGTTTATTTTTTACATGTTTTACCTTACTACTGCTTTTCTTGTTTGAGTAAAGGGCTAATAAGTAATTGTAAAATTCCATAAATGTATAAATTCCTGCTTACTAATTATGTGATATGTTTTTGAAATTGGTAGGAAAGCTTAATTTTCTGTTAAATCTGTGTTATTTCTGAATTGCATTTAAAAATTTACTTACTACTCAAAAATTGTGTATACAAATTGAATTTTGGACATAAATATCATTAACCATATTTTTTAAAACCATGTAAAAGTTCAGTGTTAAGCACTAATGTTCCATTTATGAAATATATTATAAATCATACAAAAAACTTTTTTGGAAATTTTTTTCAACTTGTTCTTATATTTGAGTTTTAATCCAGTTTTGATTAGTGGATAGTTTGTGTGTGTTACCTTTCAATCATAGTGCAGCATTTAAAAGTTGATC
Source organism: Trichonephila clavata (assembly GCA_019973975.1). NCBI lineage: Eukaryota > Metazoa > Arthropoda > Arachnida > Araneae > Nephilidae > Trichonephila > Trichonephila clavata. Next base: position 144,274 of record BMAO01014656.1, on the reverse strand, counting down.
TAAGCCCACATTTTACTTCTATTCTTTTATCCTAAACAAAACTTTTCTTTTTTGACATTATTAAAGGGTAGTATAGTCTATATCAGAGGTTCCCAAACTTTTTTGTCTCGTAGACCCCTTGCCATGTTTTTCGGTTAGGGGTAGACCCCTGCTTAATTAATATTGAATTTTTGCAAATTTATTAACTTAAATGTCTTTTTAACAGCTGGTACTACTATGAAGTATAGTGTTTAAAATTCAAAAAGCATATGTTAATTAAATTAATTAATAAATAAAACTGTTAAATTAAATAACTAAACAAAAAAATTATTTTAATGGGAGGGATGAAACTCTAGCACTACAATATCAAATTTTCAACTTTTTGCATCAATCTTGTCTGGTTTAATTTTAAGTCTCCTCTTTTAGTAGTGTCCAGTTTTCTTTCTTTCGAGATTGGCAACCACGCTGAAATTCCTTCACTCTAGGAAAAGCAATGAAAAATCTCACAATATTCCACAAGTTGAGACAAGTAACAGATTTGACTTTTTAAAGCCAAAACTGCAGGCATCCGTTTCTAAACTTTAAGATCTTCGTTAGTGATTATTAGTTCCTATTACAATGTGACATTTTTTTTCAATATGACCATATGAATTCGCTGCCTACTTAGGTATTGCCATAGTCAAAGCATTCTCAAACCTGGTTTCAAAATCTGAATAAAAGGCATTTAAATGTTGAACGTAGGTTAAAATGTTCTGATAGATTGTCTGTGACATATTTAGAAAATTCAGAGCCTCCAATATTATACTTTTTTAGCTTAAAACAGGAAAGAAAAGCTGAAATGGTTGTTTTAATAAAATTTATGCTGTCGCCTTGTAGATACAAATTAACCTCATTAAATTTGGTAAATAAATCTGTTAAATAGGTAAAATTTGGTTTACACTTGATTATAAATTTTCTTTTAAAATTAAAGTCACGATCTAGTTTAATGAGAGCCAGTATCACTTACCCCCAAATTAACTTTCAGCTGATGTAGACCCCTGGGGTCTATATAGACCACTTTGGGAATCACTGGTCTATATTAAAAAATTATAAGAGCCCGTTAATTTCAGAAATTTTACAATAAACAGAGATTCTAATTATAATTGTAATGCATAAAATATGATAACATACTTATTATAATTAAATTTTCAATAATTATAAATAATGCAGCAAATGATTAAGTTAACAACATTAAAAGTAGATGAAAAACCACACTATTAACAAATTATTGGACCACTTGTCTTAAAACAAAAAAGGTGTCAAAATATATATCATAATGATCCTCTATTTTTATGTTAATTTGAATAATATTTCTGAAATTGATCTTAACCACTTCATTATTTCAACAAAAAGTGGAGTATCTGAGGTTGTCAGCAAAAATGGAGGGCCAATATCATATTAATTTTCATACAGTTTTTGTTTTTAGGCAAATGGTCACATTATTTGTTTACAGTATATTTTTAATTTATTTCTTGTATTTTTGTTAAGTTGCTATATTTAAAAATATTGAAGCATATTTATAATAAATATGTGGCAATATCATACTTCATTTGTTTAAAATGTGATTAGAACTTTTATTCATTTAATTATTTCCGAAAATTAAACTGGTCTTACAATTCCTTAATGGAACAGTAGTCGTTTAATGTGTAGGTACTTATTGCATTTTTTTTTTCTGTTTCAGATCTCCTGTTCCAGCTTCGAGTAAGTAATATGTACTTGTATTATTGTTTAGTTAATAAAAAGCATTTTCAATATATATTTTTATCACAGTGTTAACCCATGATCCTTCAGATGAAGATAAATATGTTTGAGCTTGTAAAATTTTTTAATTATATGTTTGTTTCTTTGACTGTCATAAGAGTTTATTACATTGTAATCTAACCATTAAGTGTGGAAGATATGTTTATTTTTATGGAATTTTTTGTCATAAAAGTGTTTTGACTTTTATAAAATTTTAAATATATTATTTTTAAAATTTGTAATTCTCAAGTTCATCAGCAAAAATTTCTCATTTCAAATCCCCATATCTTATTTAGAGTTAGTCTCTTTTTCTAAAAATATTATTTGAATGTAGATTTTATATATTTACCTCTTAAATTAAAAAAAAGAGAGTATATTTTTGTTTCTGTACTTAACTATTTTCCTAGCATGCATATATATTATAAATCACTAGCATAGCTAATTTGGAGTGGGCCCTGTATCAAAATTCCTTTGGGGCCCTTTTCTTAGACATGAGAGCCTTGTTATGGGACTGTATTTACATATGTTGGGGTCACCTGTAGCTTGTTGATATGGCTAATACGGCGGTAACTACCCCCTTGCTGTAAACACAATTCAATTGCAGACTTTTAAAAATATTGTACTGAACTGTACTTCTAGTTCATTTCATATTTAATTTTTTTTTTCCATCTGTAATATTATCTGTATTCATTTATCATGTTTCGCAAGGCAGCTTATTTCACTGGATACATGAATCTTGAACCTATTAGGTTTATTTGTTTGTTTTATTATTTGTCCATTTATATTATCAGAGTATATATTTATATATATATCAGATTTTTTGAGTTAAAATAATTTCCATTGGATTTTAAGAATTGAAATAATGTTTATTTTCATTCCCTGTTGAATATATTTGTGCCATTTTTAAAAGTGAGAGACAATATTTTAATTTTCCGTATCCCACCTTTTTCTTAATACATAAAATTAATACTGTTATTTTTTAGGAAAGAAAACATTAAATCATTTATCTACACTTCTAATAATTTAAAATTTTACTGCTTTGCATAAATGTTTATAGTTAATACTGTGTGAGTTGAAATGTAATTGAATAATTTTTGGTAAAAGAAAGCTTGTTACTTTTTTCTTTTCCTTTCCTTTTTTTTTAAAAAATCAAATGAAATGTTGTTACTGTTGTGAATTAGGGATCAGGTGGTCTGAGTGGGTGGAGTGTAGTTGACACCACCCTCAGACCCCATGTGGTCTATCAATAGAAACCATAGGTAACGGATTTTGTTTCAGTGGCATCTTGAACTGGACTCAGGCATAACTAGTTGTGCTGTTGTTTACTCATATATTTTTAAATTGGACTCTTTTTCTTGGCTTCGGCGTACCAGGTGCCGCTGTTTACTAGGATTTTTCTCTTGAATATTACAATTTATTCTTTCAGTAATTCAGTCTAATAATTGTAATAATTAGTTAAAGATTGGAAAGTTTATTGTTGAAAGTTTTTGTTACCAATAAATCCAAAAAAAAAAAAAAAAAGACAAATTCTAGGACTCCAGATTATTATTATTTTATAAGACCACACACATGCACTAGTATATTATTTCAGTTACAGTTGTACAAAGACCAAGCACAAATTTAGTTAGAGGAGGTACTGACTGATAGCCTACATGTATAATTTAAGAATTAGTATATGTTTTTTTAGTGGCATGATGGAGAATATTAGGGTGTCCCTGCAAAGTCAGCTTTTGGGGTCCAAAGCTGTACTTGACTTCAGTCAGGCTTTGGGCCATTTTGAGATGCAGGGGTGGTACGTTATGCCTGTGGTTTTTCTTGTTGAATGATTTTCAAACTTGTTTTGTTACATTCTGAAAAAAAGTTTTTATTGCTTTTTTTATGATTTACATAATTCTTTTTTTGAAAAATTACTGATTATTAATATTTATTTGGGTCTCTTCATCTTGTTTGTTTTATGAGCCCAGAAAATAATTCATTAGCCAGAATTTTATTTAGTAAAAGCTCCAAGTTTTAGCAAAGTTCTTCACTCTGGATGTTATTCATATGAAAATTAGACTTAGAATGCTTTGAATTCTTGTTTAGATGTGATTTAATGTATATGTTCTTATGGATACCCATCAGATAATTTCTGCTTTTAGAAGTATTTAGACTTAGCCCCCCCCCCCTTTTTAAAGAGTCAATCAAGAATGTGATAAGATATATTTCTTATTCTTCTTACATTTTATATTCTGTGGCATGTATTTTAAGTAATTGAATCTGATAGATTCATCATTTTTCATCTTTAAGTTTCATTTCTATGTTACTGTTTTTAAAAACAAGCAATTTAAACTCTGAGTTTAATTTTTAAATTTAATTTGCATTGTAGCATATAATATAATCATACAGGCTGGCTTGAGGCAATACATACTAAGATAATAAGCACTGATTTATTAAATTTAAACGAGAACTATATATAAAAAACTGGCTTTTGTGTTTTACTTATTTTCTCACTTAATTGAAACTGTTTCACTGTACATTTACAGTTCAGCAGCAAGCAACTAGAAAGACTCTCTAAAAGAGCAGAGAAGGATGAAAAAGTACAGAGAAATAAAATTAAAAAGGTTAGTTTTTAAAAGTTTCACTTAAAGAATGAACAAACTTATAAGTAAATTATTTTTGTTAAAATTTCTGTTAGTTTAGAATGTGTGTTTTGTAGTTTATTTAGAATATAGGAAAAAAGACAGATGCAATTGTATATACAGTCGACTCTCGCTAATTCAAACCTTGGTACATTCAATATTTTGAAGTAAAATCTGTGGCTGGCCAGACTACAACACGCAATAAATCAAAGTTATCTTATTAAACTCTAGACAATCCGAACAGTCACTATCATATAGTATCAAATAGGGTGGAGTTTACAAGTTTTGTGTTGCATTATCTGTGCGTGTCTTCCCTGTAATGTAGTCCCTTTGGTTACCATCTATCTGCTACCCCTTCTAAGTGTTTTCTGGTTCCTCAGGCGAAAATACACTTATTGCTCTCATTCTTCAAGTCAATAATAGACCAACCACACCTGTTATTAACCGTCCCTATCTTTCGTTCAACACGCTGCCTTGCTACACATATTCAGAAAGGATGGTCCACTATTGTGAAGAAGAGATGCCTGGGATTGTGTATTTTGCATTGGAGAGACATGCTGATTTATGACTTATAGCATATGGCACTAAATAGGGTCCGTTCCCTACCTGGAAGAACCATTGTTGTTGGAGACAATGACTGAGGGAACCCAGTGCTATTGGAGTTTTATTTCCAATGAGGAATGGAAGAAATTAAGTGGGGCATGAAGGAGTCTTGTTTGAGAAGTTAAGAAAGACTGAGTGGAAAGTGAAAGGAAAAGAGCGATAAAAAAAAACTAGTTGAATTTTTTTGGACTGATTAGGCAAGAAGATCATACCCAACATCGATACTAAGAAGTATTCCCCTTAGCTGAGTGGGAAACTGTGAATATGCGTGTTAGTTTTAGATTCTAAATTTTAAATTAAAAGTTTCAAATTTAAATGTGTTAGGAAAAAATTTCTCTTCGCTTATTCTGAGGGAGGGTTTTCCCCCCTACACTCTTGATGAATCGAAGTTTTTCATTGGTCCCTCAAACTCCGAATTATCGAGAGTCGACTGTATATATATATATATATATATTCATTTAGAAAATGTAAGGAATTCTTTAACAATCATATTTTTATTATTGATGTTCTATTGATGAAGGAGTCCTTTGTTGCAAGAAATCTGGTTTATTGTATAAGGCAGCAAAATCCGCGTTACTTCCTCTTACGGAGGCTATGATTGCATGCGAAACTAAACCACCAATATTACTTTTAAAAGATGCAAGCTGTTTACTTTCAAGATATGATTATGATTTAATCCCAGTTAAGTGGGTAAGCTTGTTAAATATTTAAGTGCGAGTTCCGAAGGACTGGACCAACAAATAATTAAAAAGTTATTCTGAATGAAATTAAGGGGAATTATATATTTTTTCCTAAATAGTTATAAAAAAATGACAATTGTGCAAATATATATGTATGCCAAAAAATTAAAAAATATATCTTATGAATATGAATTTTTGTTACTGTTTTGAAATTCTTTAGAAACATGAATTAAAAAATTATTGATGTATTAGAATGTATTTTTTAAGTGATACAGTTTATTGAAAAATCATGCAATGTTTAGTTTATACTGTTAATTTTCACTTAAGAAAAATTCTTTGAATGGTGTGGGCCATATTTAAAAATAAATGACTTTCATTTCCATTAATTAAATTTATTTTAAATTAATTTACTGTTCTGTGCTTTTCCTTATCGCTATACGTTTATACAGTATATATTAGATGAATAATATTTAGAGAGGATTTTAAAAAAATAGAGGATTAATTGGACCTCTGTATTGCAGAAAATCTTTCTCGTATGGAAAATTTACTGAACAAGTAGAGTTGTAAAGACTGATTCAATAAGAATGCTATTTTTCATGAAACATTGTACAAATGTGTTTTTGTGTTTCTATTTGAAAAAAAAAATATTACTGTGTGTTAAAAAATTAGTTTTATTATTTTGATTAAATGAGTTTCCATATTATTCAGAAATATCAAATAAAATGCTTTTTTTAAAAAAAAAAATTTTATTGCTCATTTTGGACTACATCAGTGTATTTGTAAAGAAATTCAATATTTCTTTTATGTTTTGCACACTTTATTTCCTTTAGAACTAATATATATATTATGAAAGAAGCTTCTGTTACAAAATTAAATTGGAAAGGTTCTTTTTTATATAATGTAGTGTATTCCTGTCATTATTTAATAGTATTATATACATAAACTTATCTCAGTCAAATTTTCGAATTACCTTTGCTTGGGAATTATTCATTATTTATCATTTTTATTAATAAAATACTGGAAGTGTCCTTACTTTTCTAAGTTAAAATAAAGTTATTGTGAGTTTTGATAATACACTAAAAAAATTACTTTTATTTTTTGTTTGATCTTGAGGTAAATTTTAGGAATTCTACTATTTTACAGAATTACAAATTCTCAATTACTAATAAAGCATCTCTTAATGAATTTTTTAGTCAATTTTGGAAAATTATTAATGTTATGTAAAAAGTTGTAAAATCGTATTTTTTTATTTATAATTTTGCTTATTAGGCAATTCAGCAAGGAAACATGGAAGGAGCTAAAATATATGCTGAAAATGCCATCCGTAAAAAAAATGAGTCCTTAAACTACTTACGAATGGCCTCCAAAGTAGATGCAGTTTCATCTAAGGTTCAGAGTGCTCTTACAATGAAAGGGGTATAGTTACTTTTCCAAAATTTTAAAACAATTTCAGTTTCACTTTATTTTACCATAAACTTTTCTTTGCATTCAAAAAGTAGTTTGATAAAAACATTTGTTTTGTCAGAGTTTGCTGTATTTATAAATTGTTTTGTCTCATTTTTTTTATTATTATTTTGTAGTATTGAAGTATATTTCAATGTGCAGGATACAATTGCCAAACCAGGCTTTTTGTGTCTTGAATACATCTGGATTTATACACACTGTATTAAAACATCATATTTCATTAATACATATTGAGTCAGTTGGCTAGTAAAAGAGGTTGGATTTTTTTCAGAAATATATTATTTTACCAAACAATAAAAATACGAAATCACTATCTTTAAGTTGTGGCTTCCTAAATGGCTTTGCCAGTATTTTAGTTAAAGGTTGTTGCTTTATATAAAACACATTTTATTATTATTTTGGAAAAGAATTGTACATGTGTTCTGTGATGTTAGCCAACATATTTGCTAATGAGTTTTTGTGTGGTTAATCAGAAAATACCAGTAATTTAACTAAATTGGTTTAATTTTAGAGGCCCTGTGGTCGAGTGATAGCATATTGCGCTTCCCCACTTCAGGTCCGGGATTCTATCCTCAGGCTGGGTGAGGTCCACTCGGCCTTTCATTTCTTAAGTGGGTCGATAAATGAGTACCAAGCTTGCTTGGGGGCTAAATACTGGGAGTTTCGCTTTGTCAGGACATCTGCTCATGCACCTCAGTGCCCAGTGGTCAGGTGTGCTGAGATAGGCACAGTAGGTTTTGGCCCTCTTGGACTGTTGTGCCGCTGAGTTTAGTTTAATTAAATTTTAAGAAAAAGTTATGCCTTTTTGAGTGACCATTGTTATTGTTTGTATGTAAATGAGTGATACTATTCATTCTTATGACTGGTGCAGTTTTTGGATGTGATGTATACATCTTGCTAAAAATCGTGACACTATGATATGCATAAAATTCCTCTTTTTTTTTGCAATTTAATGACATTCATATGAAAAAGTAATCATTGTGATTTTATTATACAAAAATGTTATAGTCCTGTAGAGATAATTTTGCTTCGAATTAGATATATGTACTAAATGAGATATTGCAGTTTAATGAGCAGTACCTCTTAAGGCTTATCTTTTTTAATAAATACAGGATATATGACCCCAAAAAATAATTTCCTTTCTGTCATGTGTATTTTTAAATTTCTTCAGTTCTTTGTGTCTTCTATAATTTTAAAAAGAAAATGATTTATACTTTATTATGAACCTTTTGTGTGTAATATTTTCCCTTATTTTTATAACTCAGGTTAGTAATTCCTCACCAGTATCGTTTTCACATGTTTTTAACCTTCAGTACTTCAATTTTTAAGCAATATTAGTTTGCTGTTATGCAAGGTTTTTTGTGTGTAACATCCTGTTAATAGGAAGTTTGCTCATAGGATATCTAATGTGGGCTCTTTAGGGTTTGCTTTGTTGTAGACAGATGATGGTAGAAAAACCTTTTCTGGCATCCTGCTGATGATAAGTCTGCAAGATTTTTTCACAATACATTTCGTTAATGAAACTAGGAGTACTATATTTTGCTATTGACAAATGGTTAACAATGCACAGGGAATGAGTGCATTCTTATCTGCTACCTTCATTTTTTTACCATGATTTTTTTGAACTTCTACCAAGTAATAAGAATTATTTTGAGGTAATTGATTTCTGTTTCTAATTCAAAAATTTATTCAAATTCCGGTTATGAATCCATAAATTGCTTGGAATGTTCAGTGTTGAGTTCTGCCTTTGAAACTACACAATCCTTAAAATCACTAACCATTTTCAGAATCAATCAATGCAGAATCTATTAGATGACAGAGTTGCTGTTGCTTCCTCTCTCTTGTAGATTTTGTTGTAATTTTTGTAAAGTGTTAAACAAATTCGAAAGAATATGTTTCTTGGAAACAAATAAATGTTCTGCTTATAACTAAATTGTGAACAAAAAGATTGGAAAAACTTACCCTATTTTTAATGCTTTAAGAACAAAACAATGTAATTTCTCACAGGGTGTTTGTTCTCAACACCCGAGATAGTTTTGATAGTTCTTACAATACAGTCCAAGTGGGAGTAGGTGACTTATAGCTGAAGGTTTAATGACCTACAACAGGCAGCTGCAGCAAAATATCTCAGTACTTCACATCGTACTTGGAAATGGGGGAGGTTTTTTTTTGTTATTGATGCATATATGTAGCACCCTATGTAATCGATCTTGGGTTAACCAAAGAATTTTGAAAAGTTACACTTCTATTATCTACATTTGTAGCATCTGCAATCAGTAATTTTTTTTTCTGAAGCTGTTGTTTGGGATTATTTGAATGATAGTTTGTTCTTTAAATTTATACTGTGTTATTCTACTTTTAAATTTGACCATTAGAATGCCACTGAAGCATAAATGTTCAAAGCAATTTCAGATCAGTGATTCGCTTACATTAGAAGGCTAATATTAAAAAAAGATAATGCTCTCACATCTTAACATAACTATACAAATACATAGCAATATCACATATCCATCTGCTCTGTTGTGTCTACCAGTGTGTATGTAAAACTGAGACATCTGTCAGTTTTCAAGGTGTAAAAATGACTAATACTGATTTAAGATCTTTTTAAGATGTATAATACAGGCTTGTGAGATGAATTAGTGTTTCAGAAGAAGAATTTAAGTTTGCTTTTTTATCAATTATTATTGCAAGAATGTTACTTAAATGCAGGAATTCTGGCAGGATGTCCAATTAAAACATGATTGTCGTTAGTTATTTAAAATTGCTTCTCAAAATGTATGTGGTCAGTCGCAGGTAATATTAGAATTCATTGCTGAAGCTTCAACTAGTATCTACTTTTGATGTGTATAATGCTTTACATAGGATTTGGTTTATTTTTTTAGCTGACAGCTATTTGGACTGTCGTTTGATTAATTACTACATGAGTGTCTTTGATTACTATGCATCTTTTTTGCTCACAATGACAGGACACTTGATGAGTGCAGAAAAGGGCATTGCTTGATGATTGTTTGCAACTATATTCGCTAGATTGAAGGATTTGTCACAATGACAGGACACTTGATGAGTGCAGAAAATGGCATTGCTTGATGATTGTTTGCAACTATATTCGCTAGATCGAAGGATTTGTGTATGATGCTAAAACCATGAAACTTTTTGATTGCATCTGTCTGCTGAGAACCTGCTGTTAAATCTATAAATGCTTGTTAAATCTTTAAATGTTGGGATTAATCAATGTGCATACTTTTTGTCCAAGTATATCCATTCCCATTCTGTACTGATGCTGATAGATTGGAAATAGTACCAACAGGACATTGCTCCTGTACGTAGGTATGATGCCACATGATGGTTATGGGAGAATTTGGTTGTGAACTTTTGCAATTCTCACCCAAGTCCCCGAATTTGAATGTGATAGAACACATATTTCAATTGCAATTCCACATGCTGTAATGGAGAATTATAGAACCTTGGAATATACCTGAATTAGAGAATGCTTGTTAGTTACTATGATGTGCATTCCCATATGTCTAGAAGCTCATTCTGTAGAGGACCTATCTAACTTAAATTTGTGTGTTAGTTTTTCTGGCACTCTTAAGTATATCTGGCCTAATAAACAAGTTGACGAAAGTATGAAATGTGCTACATTTATAACTGTATATTTATATTTTATTTTTTATGAAAAGTGGGGGCATTTGAATGCATGTTTATAATTATCATAACTCTAGCTCTTAAACAGTTAATTCAAAGGTCAACAACTTTTTTGAAATGCATTACTTTTCAAATAGATTAATATGGTTTTTTCTTTAATGATAATTCAGTTTCTTGATTCTAATCAGTAATTTTATTTAAAGGTTACTAAGAACATGGGTTATGTTGTCAAAGCTTTAGATAAAGCAATCAATTCCATGGATCTTCAAAAGGTAGTGTATCATTTGTTAATAATTATGTATTCATTTTATTTTATAGAGGTAAATTAAAAATTATTCATAAGCTTGGTATTATAAATATTCATAGAACTCAATTTTAATTTATATATTCCAGGTATCTGCTGTAATGGAGCAGTTTGAACAGCAATTTGAAGACCTTGATGTCCGCACATCAGTGAGTATCTGTTGTACAAAATTTGGAAATCTTAGTCTTGGTTGTGGTAGCGAATTGATCATGGTTTTGAGCTCATGACCAGTATTGTTTTGAACGAGTCTTGTGTTCAAGTCCTGGTATCACTGAAGATTCACCTTATAGCTGGGTGGATGCATATTAAATTTGTTGAGGCTCAAAGTCATGTTGAGGAGGAATGAAAATTTAGAGCGTGTAGTGCATGTTATACTTGTCATGGTTCAAAAGTACAAGAACCGTTTGCCAGTAACCCTAGTGTTACTTCAGAATGTGATTGAAATATGCAAATTTGAAATCTAAGCCAAGCCATGTTTTAATACAAACCTTTCTTATCTTTATTTTTTTTTAAGGTGTATCATGTTTTAAACAAATTTCTATCTTTTAGAGGTAAAAGCATATATATTTATCATAAAGATAGACTCATGGACAAAAAAATTAGCCCACCAAGAAGGAGTCGTCAAAATGAAACGAAATTTTATATACATATTGACTACTTTGATATAAGTAAATGATTAGAAAATCAAAGAAAAAGGATAATTTATTTCTGAGAAAAAGGCAAAAGAATGAAGGATTTAATACCCTGTTGAACCCCCTCTAGTGTGAATGTACGATGCAATATGATCGGCATTGATGCATACAAGTTCTGTATGTCTTGAAACATTTCGTTCCATATTTGCAGTAACCTTGTCTCTAGTTCGTTCAAACTCGTGGGATGCCCAACTCGCCGTCCCAAATGATCCCAGATATGCTCGATTGGAGACAAATCTGGGGATCGGGCAGGTCAAAGAAAGGTAGTTTCAGTGCGGAGACAGTCTTGTGACACTCTTGTCGTGTGAGGCTGAACATTGTCTTTTTGAAAAATGGCTTTTGGGATCCGTTGCATGAGTAGCAACACATGTAATTGCAGGATATCATAGACATACCGCTGGGTTGTTATGGTGCCATGAATCAATACTAGGGGTGACCGTGTATTTGTAGGCAATGGCACCCCATACCATCACACCAGCTGTGGGAGTGGTGTGTCTCTGTAAATCAAAGGTAGGATTGAGGTGTTCACCATGGGGTCTCTGCACACAAACACAATTGTCATCGCTGCTTAGATTGAATGAGGATTCATCACTAAAGACGACCTGATTCCATTCCGCTGCAGTCCAGTTTCCTCATGCGGGGCACCACTCCAGATGGAGGCATCAGTGGGTGAGTGTCAAGGGCAGCACACGTAATGGGCGCCGCAATCCCAAATGTCCTTCAGCCAGGCGCCTTCGTATGGTTCGAGAAGACACAGGGACCCCTAGTGAAGGAGCTACCTGTGCCTGAATGGCGGTCGATGAAGCAGTTGTCTGTACATGGGCATTTCTTACGATGTGGTGGTCTTCTCGATGACTGGTCTGTCGAGGGCGTCTTGAGCCTGGCCTTCGTGTAAATTAAATTTCTTGTATCCACTAGTCCCAATACTTCCTCACAACACAATCAGAGCTGCCTAATTGACGAGGTACTTGCCTAGCTGACCACCTAGCTTCCATCATGCCGATGATTCTCTCCCTCTCAAACTGTGACAGCTGCTCATATTGTCTTCGAAAACGGCATAATGGCGTGTCTACCTCAGCGGTTCCTTTGTAAACAATTCAGCACACTCAAACAAGCTTTGGTTACCTGTTTACTCTCCACGGAGAATGACGTTAAACGCCCTCTATTGGCTATGTGTAATGTCCAATCATGCTGCATTTCTAATCATTTACATATCTCCTCGACATGTACCTTCATGTCAAGTTTCGTTATAATCCCACAATTATTTCTTGGTGTGTTAATTTTTTTGTCCATGAAAGTATATACTTACATATACTTAAAACCTTCATTCCATGATATTTTTAAAAATATATTCAAATTATTTATGATTTTTTTAAAACTCAAATCTTGTTTTTAAATAACTTATTATAAAAGGAATTAGAATGCTTTATATAAATACATATGTATACGGACTGATGAGCTGAAGCATTATGATCATCTCTACATTTTTCAATTAACTCATCTTAATGTGGAGGACATGTGATTAAGTGGGAATGGTATTTAACTGCTGCTGGAAATAGTAAGGAATCATTTTTGCTTTTATTTTTGAGAATTATAGAAGAGGCTGCTGATCTAAACAAATTTGATTGAGGGTGGGTTGTAATGGCCTGTTAAGTTGGCTGGAATATGTCAAAAATTGCATGTTGACTGGTAGGATGTTGATGATCTGCCATTGTTAGTATTTGTGCAAAGTGAAATGATGGTGAAACTAGCAGTAAATGCCAACCATGGACATCAAAGTTAAAGGACATTGTACACTGCCCTGTTCTGACACCTTAATACAATGTAGGTCTAAGAACAAGTGTTTTGGAAAACACAGTTCATCGGACATTTTGAATATGGGGCTGAACAATAGACATCCAACTCGTGTGTGTGCTGACCAAGCATCATTGCTAACTATGCCTGTAGAGGGTTTGGGAACACCAAGACTGGACCATGGAAGAGAGTTGCCTGATCTGACGATTTCTCATTGACCATGTCAATGTTCATCTTCCAGGTAAACAATTGCTCTGGTGGTGGTATTATGTATTGACAGACGTTCTCTCGATGACTCTGGGACCTTTAGTTGTGGTAAAACAGACAGTGAAGGCTACGGTCTAGCTAAACTCAACTGCTAATCAGTTGCACCCTTACATGGTGTCTGTCTTCCCAAATGGAAATGGAATATTCCAACAGGACAGTATCTAATGTTACAAGGCTTGAATTTTGTTGGAGTGGCTGGAGGAACATGATGATTTCCAATTAATATCCTGGCTACCTAACTCGCTGGATCTTGATAGAGCACATTTGAGCTTTCATAGAAAGGCAGCTCAGAGATCAAACAACACCATGTCAAAATATCTGGATTTTGCATGAATGCTAAGTGGACATTTGGTACAACCTGTCTCCAGTCATCTATCAAGAACTTGTGGCATCTATGCTGAGGCGAGTTACAATTTTGCAGGCAGTTGGTGTTATGTGTTATTGAGTAAGTGGTCACATAATGTTTCAGCTTTTCAGTGTATATAAATTTTGGGTTAACAGATCTATGCTTTTTCTCATATTAAATTAATTTTATATTTTAGTTTTACTGTGGTCCACATATCTTAACTGCTTCTGAGTGCTTAAGTATTAAAAGCTGACATATAATCGAAACAGTTGTGTAAGATCATAAATTTTTAGTGATTATATTGTTAGAATACCTAAAAATGCATAGCAATATGTAAATTAGAAATAAATTTAATTAGGAATCATTGGGTCAAAACTTAGTTTAATTTTGATGAAGAGAAACATCAAATTTAATATGCGTGTTATTTTTATTCATCACATATTTTAACAAAATTAATTTATTTTATGTTTAGTTTTTTGATAGTACAATTAATATAGTAACTGGTTTTATTACTATTTTCGTTAAATATTACAGTAGAGCATGTGTTAATATTTATTGTAATTTTTAAATATTAAATTTTTACTTATAAACCATTTTACTTATAAATCTTTAATATTTATTGTGTCTTTTATTTCAGGTTGTTGAAGATGCAATGGGTAGTGCTACTACTACTTCGACCCCGTTAGCACAAGTAGATAGTCTTATACAACAAGTTGCTGAAGAAAATGGTTTGGATATTATTGATCAGTTAGCTGAAGCTAAGTCAGTTCCAACAGGGGCTATAACTTCAGCTTCAACTGATAGATCTTATGCTGAAGAAGATGCTCTTACACGGAGGTAACTATATTGCTTGGACATTATAGGAGCTACTTAATAATAACTCAAAATAGTAAAAAGAGTTTTTTGTGATTAATTATTTATGAAAATGTGTTAATTTCAACTTTTTATGATATATTTTTGTTTAATTTTAGTTATTTTTTGCTTGATTCTAATTTTTTTAAAAGAAAATTATAATTTAAATTTTGTTTTTTCCTAAAAATTTGTAGTGACAATTTTTATTTCATATGATTTATCTTCTAAAAAGATCAATTCATGTGAAGAAATATATATTTGCATGAGAGTAAAATGGAGTGAAGGTATTGATATTGTAGCAATGAAATATTAATATGTATAGCAAAATATATGTTATAACTATTATGCAAGTAAAATTTGATAAAAACCTCTGAGAGATGTTCGATTGATATGATTCATTTTTAAGCAGCTGAAATGTTTTTATAAAAATATTGTATCTTATGAAATACTTTCAGGACTCTAGAAAAGCATATATATCTTTTATGACTTAAATTATGAAAATTTGTTTCATTTTTCAGTCATTCTGAAATTAATAGCAACAGGTTCATAAGCTTTGATTATTTAGTTATTTTTAGGCATCTAATTTGATCAAGAACACTTATGCACAATAATAGGGATTACTATTTATTTTTTAAATTGAATCAAATCTTGAAAGCTTTACATGACACAATATGGAAGTTCAGAGAGTCAGTTATCAACTCAAATACCATCCTCATAATGTAGTCTTGTCACCTTAAGAACTTGATTTAAATAATATAATTAAATCAAATAGTAATTTAAAAAAATAAACATAAGTACACGTGAGATGTTAATTTAGAAACACTATTTACGCATGCACTAGACACAGAAATTCACAACACAAGCAAGTAGACTGTAAAACACACACACTGAATTTTATTTACAAAACATGCATTATATAAAGGAACAGGCATGCCACCTATCGATGACATCATCAAAAGAAAGGTGGGGTGTTAACATTCTCCCCCTTGTTGCCATGGTTACATGCAACAAATTTCACAATACGTATAAACGAACTATAAATTAAAATGCATTAATATCAATTTTCACACAGAATAAAACTATACATTCACTAAAATCTTTACTAATATAAATTCACAGAAACTCATGAAATATACAATCTTAAGTTGCCACAGGTAGTAAACACACTCAAGAAATAGCTCGCTTATATTCTCCTTTTTCAGTCTTCACTTTCACAACTCGAACTAAATTATCATCACCTTCCCTACACAAGTTCCAAAATCCTACCCAATGGCCATTTAAATGGAGGCATATTGTCCTCAATAAGAACTACCATGTCTCCTATCTTTACGTTTTCTTTTAGAAATTGCCACTTATTGCGTTGTTGGAGTTAGTTCAATTAACCTCGATTCCATTTACTCCAAATAAACTGCACAAATCTTGTAACTCGTTGCCATTTTTTTAGGATATTCTCATTTAGATCAACTAAGTTAGGCTCAGTGATTGAATTAATAGGTCTACCTATTAAAAAATGTGCAGGTGTTAAAGCATTTAAGTCATCAATATTGGTTGATAAGGGACATAAAGGTCTAGAATTCAAGATTCCCTCTATTTGGATGTACACGGTCAAGAATTCCTCATAGGTTAAGTTAGACTTTCCCACTACTCTCTTAAGGTGGTATTTAACTGATTTTACGGCAGCCTCCCACAAACCACCAAAGTAGGGTGCTCTTGGAGGAATGAATTTCCAGTCAAATCCCTCACTCGATAAGAAACCAGCAAGATTCTCATCAGGCGTTTTAACCAGTGTTAGAAATCTCTTAATTTTTTTATTTGCTCCCACAAAGGTTGAGCCATTATCGGAATACAACTTTGCACATTTACCTCTACGGCTAAAGAATCGCTTTAACGTCGCAATAAAGGCGTCAGATGTGAGATCTGTTACAATTTCAATATGAATTGATTTAGAGACAAAACATGCAAATATACATTTTATGCAATACGCCTTTTCTCTGATTGCGCTATCTAATCATAAATGGGCCACAAAAATCTACACCGGAACAATTAAAGGGATAATCTGGAACTACTCTGTCTCGGGGTAAATTACCCATTAATTGAGTTGTAGCTATTGGTTTGGTTCTAAAACAAACGACACACTCGTGCATTATTTTCCTACTCAAGGACCTACCATGTAGAAGCCAGTACTTCTGTCTTGCTCAGTGTAGTAGTGAGGATGCCCCAAGATGAAGATTTTTCTTATGGAAATACATAATTATATTCGTCAATTTATGATTACTGGGCAAGATTGCTGGATATTTGGCAACATAAGGCAAATCTGAATTTCCGAGGCGTCCACCTACTCTCAATATACCATCCCCATCTAGGAAAGGATTTAAATTTTTGATTTTACTATTTGGTAAGATAATCTTATGGTCATGGAGGTTTCGAACCTCAGCTGAAAAAATCTCTTTGAGCCATTCGGATCAATTTAGTTTCAGCCAGGTCTAATTCCGAGGCACTTAGAGAACCAGACAGTATCACAGATTGTTTCAAATTATTTAGAAATCTTAACACATAGCTAAAAATGCGAAGAATTTTTACATAATTATTACTTATACATAAGATATCAGATAAAAAGGACTGTTTACAATTTGCGAACACATTCACACTATATACAGAAACTTCAGACTTCATTGCCTTGAATTTACTGGAGTACTCAAACTCGTTCAGCAGATCAGAGCTTGACTGTACACTGAATAACTTACCCTGTTCAAGAAACGGTGGGCCTCTCCACCACAATTCTAATTCTGGAAGATCATTAGGACGTAGTCCACGCGAAATAAGATCAGCAGGATTTAGATTCGATGGTACGTGACTCCAATTACACTTTTCCGTCTATCTTTGAATCTTTGATACTCGATTAGCTATAAAGGTCTTGAGTTGATTCGCAGGTGTTTTTAACCACGCTAAGGCAATCGTTGAATCCGTATGAAGCACAATATCACTTATCTCCAATTTTATACAGGAACGTATTTTCTGCACAAGCTGAGCGAGAAGAGCACAGGCACAGAGCTCCAGTCAAGGTATTGAAATAACGCGAATAGGTGCAACACGCGACTTGCTTGCCAGAATAGTCACCTTTGCACGATCGGTCTCATAAAAACACTGCAAGTAAACGACAGCTCCGTAAGCCACTTCAGACGAATCTGCAAAACCCTGAAGGATGACTCTTAACCATGTATTGGTTAGAATAAATCTATTTATTTTCACCGTTTCAATACACTTAAAGATGGTCGCAAACTCCTTCCATTCTTTGGTAATTTGATCTGGTAGCACATCATCCCAATCCAGTTTTTGCTGCCATAGTCTCTGTAAAAGGATCTTTGCTCTAGTTAACACTGGACCCAAGAAACCCAGAGGGTCATAAAGCCTCGCTATGACACTCAGTACTTCACGCTTAGTAAATGATGATTTACTCAAAATTGAGACTTTAAACACAAAACAATCTTGTAACGGCTTCCAACTGATGCCTAACGTTTTCACAGATAAGTCGGACTCAGCTGAGAAGGAGTGTTCAACGTCAGACGACGATGAACTATTCAACAACTCAGGAGAGTTAGAAGACCACTTGTGAAGTACCATTCCGCAAGATTGCAGGGCATCTTGTGGTTCTGATTGTAGCCGACGGGCAGTCTATATCAGGCGCTCCACTAACGATATCGTCCGTATAGGTATCTTTCAGCAATGCTTCTGAGGCTAAAGGAAATCTCGTTTTTTCATCTTGAGCCAACTGCTGCAGGGTCCTTACAGCAAGAAAAGGAGCGTTGGACATTCCATAAGTTACAGTTTTCAAACGATAAGTTACGATCTCTTCCTCAGGTCCAAACTTCCACAGGATACGCTGAAGGTCTCTCTGACTCGCTTCTACAAGAATCTGCTTATACATCTTTTGTATATCAGTTGTGAAGGCAAACCTGTGTCTCCGAAATCGAGTAATAGTCCCAAAGACATCTTCCACCACTTGATCTACAATCCCACTAACAACGTAACCAAAGACAGTATTTTGCAACAGCAATTGTGAGTTTTCAACATTTATCTTTCCCGGTTTCAACAGCTCATAAAAGACCTCCGCTCCAATCAACATATCGATTTTGTCAGGAACACTGAACCCAGGATCAGCTAAAGACACATGCTCCGAAATATTAACATCCACACTGACCACTTTATTTGGAATAAGATCGACAATTTTATTGACCACCAGCATCAATAACTCCTTCTTAAAGCTTTTATCTCTGTTTGGCACTGAAGTCCTTACACAATTCTTCACCACCATTCTAGCATCATTAATGCATGAAACCACAGTATTTATTTTCTCCAAATTAAGATGCAACCTCTCTGCGCACGATCTAGTACACAAACAAGATTGAGAACCACTATCGAGAAGACATCTTACCTCAACCCATTGCGAGAATTTGTTTTTAACAAATGCACGAATAGTGCTTAAAAGAACATTTTTTGCCTTTCCCTTCACAAGGCTAGTCGCTACCAATTGGGATTGTGAAACCGCTTCCGGAGTTTCCTCGCTCTGTTTTGGAACAAAAACAGGTGCATCTAATTTCAACTGAGACAGGGGATATCTAGAGTTTTCACGCGGGAAGTGAATCAAACTATGATGAGGCTTCGAGCAAAAACAATTTTTAACTGACCGACATTCACTCAATTTATGAGGCATAAAACAACGAAAACAAAGATTATTTTGCTTAATCACCTCCACTCTTTCCCAGACTGAAAGTCGCCTAAATTGTGGACATTTAGAAAGGGAGTGTGATAATCGCTTACAAAGAAAACAAGTTGTATCTTTAGTTTCTGACAAGAAGTCCCTGGATACATTTGTATTTGTTTTCCAATTTGGAGTTCTTTGCCATTTATTTCCTACCACTCGTTTTGATTCACCCACGGCATTTCTATTCACTAATTCATTCGAATTCCCACCTCTAGATGATAAATAAATGTCACACTCTCGTCCAAGCTGCTTAAGCTTGAAAAAGCCTTCTTCCTGTTTAATTCCAATATGCATCTTTAATTCATGATCTAGAGTCTCAAAAAGTCTATCCGAAACTATAAGATCACACAGAGATTTAAAATCTGTTACTTTGCGCAATTGACAGTAATAGTCGAAGGAAGCACGCAAATGAGAAGCAAATTGAACATAATTTTCCGATGGTTGTTTTTGAGCTCTTTTAAAATTATTAAGACACTCTTGTGGTGTGGGCTGAAATTCCCTTAATACCAATTCTTTTATTTTTTTATAATCGCTCAAGTCCTCCTGATCAACATAAGTAAGCAAGTTATTTACTTTTTCTCGTAGAATATTTAACAGAATCTCGGCTTTAAATTCATTAGGTACAGATTTATTTTCGAACGCCCTTTCCAAAGAATGAAAAAACAATTTATACGATTCCAATTTAACGGGGACAGGAATTGTCAAAACTTTCACACTTCGAATTAGACATTCTAAGTTATCGGTTAGGGAACTCGATTCTTTTGTTTCAGAAACTTGGGATATATCTGCTAAACCCTTCTTTGCATTTATAAGCTCAAGCTCTTTTTCAAATTGGGATAATTTTAATTTCTATAATTCTATTTCATCCCTCTTTTCTTCTTGAATATTTGACATGAGTTCACGTACAAAGTCAATATCATCCCTATACAAATTACTTGATTCAATTAGGTTTTTCAGTTGAATCATCTTAGCCTCAACAGGAATCTTCAGACCCATTTCCTCCACCAACCTTATGAGCTCAGTCTTCTTATAGTTTAATTTAAAAGCCATTACTATTCACAAAAATCAAACTACTCAAAACAGCTAAACAGAAAACCCAACTTCACATTTAAATTTCGAACCCAAGTAAACCAAAATCACTGACAAACGCAACCATTAAACAAGGAATAATTCAAAGGCAGACAACACAATACACTGCAATATTAATAACAAATTCACACTAAAACTCTACACAATATGAATAATTAACAAACATGAATCTGCCCACACTAATAAACACAATTCTCACATTACCTCAAATCTTTCATAGTCGAATTCAGCACACTTAAATCCACAGGTCACCGACCTTTCTCTCCAATCGGTCGGACCATATATTTATGCACGCACTAGACTCAGAAATTCACAACACAAGCAAGTAGACTGTAAAACACACACACTGAATTTTATTTACAAAACATGCACTATATAAAGGAACAGGCACGCCATCTATCGATGACATCATCAAAAGAAAGGCGGGGCGTTAACAAACACTATTGAAAAGATGGAAGAGAGCATACATCATTGTACATTTTTAGAACATATTTTCAATGAAAAATGCATTCCGATTTATTTGATTGCATTAAAATTAAATAATTCTATTGTTTATATTTTTAGTATTTATAAATGTGATGTGTAGAATTTTGTTTTTGACAGATTTTCTCAGTTCAGAGATATATTAGTTACTTTATTTCTTTTTGAGAAATGTGAACTGAAAAGGTATTCTACTTGAAAGTAAATTAATGTTATACTGATTTGTCCTCAGTTTTAAAAATATCCATGCATGTTTCTATTGTTATTGAAGTGAATTTATGACAAAGGTGATTTTTTAGTTGGCTGAAAAGCAAGATTAGTTTTTCTCATTTAAATGAATCTGAATATTTTTTGCAATATTATTTAATACCATGAGTAGAATAGGTGTTATTCTTATTGAGAAAGTATTTATTTTAAAATTTTCTATAAATAAGACCGATTAAATATTTTTTTACATTCATTCTCTCTTAAGGGTTTAAATACTCATTTATAGACAAAAATAAATAGGTAAAAATCTTCACTGTTTGCATTTTGTATTGCATTGTGAATTTAAAGTTGGGAAGCTTTTTCTGTTTCATTTTTATTTTTTATTTTGAAGGCTATATTTTAGATTGTTAAGCTTTAAACATCAATAGATTTATTTATTTTAAATTGTCAAAGTATATTACATAACATAATTTTCCCCTTTCAAAGAAATCGTCTTTGTTTCTTATGTTATCTTAAGTTTTTTGTCTTGGAACTTGTTAACTGTAAAATTGAAGTTCTGAAATAATTTTACAAAATTTAGAATCTGTATATTGTATCTCAATGAACGAGAAGTTACTTTTTTAGATAATTTGATCACTTTCGTTTGTATTGAATTAAAGTTGGATTAGTTCTTCATTCCCTCCTATTTACAAAAATGATAAGTAACAATCATATTGAATTATAAATGCTCACTCTAGATTTTTTGTTGAAAAATGAATAATTATTCAGCAATAAAGGCATGGTGGCTGTAGATTTTTATATAAATGTGAAGAATTTATAAAAATTAAAAAAATATTTTAGGTACATATTAATTATGTATAGTTATATTACTCTTGCATGTCTATATTTCACTATTTTAAAAATAATTACATCATTGAAAGTAACTTAAAGATTGCTGGAAAATTTTCAACTTTAATTTTTCATAGGTTGGCTGCTTTGAGGAACTGATGTATTTTTATTGCAAGATCATTTTTTCAAACTGCTGATGAAAAAGCTATTGAAAACTGAATTGTACAATTATGTATATTTTTACTACTTTCGCTAAAACTGGAAAATTATGTGTGTGCTGCAGTTATATTGATATTAACTCCTCTTTGTGTTAATTGTTTTGTACTTTCTCCATTTTCATAAATCACTTAAATATGTGATAACAGTTTTTGAACTAATTGTAAATTCTAGTATTTGGGAAATTTATGCAAATTATTATATTTTTTAGAACTCTTCCCATTCCTTATTTTACTGAATAAAATGAATGTAGATATTGATTATTATGCTCTAGTGTTTTTCGTCCATATTGTTTTTACATTACCTAGAATGTTATTCAAATGAAACATTTCTTATTTTATTCTTTTTAAAACCAATATACTGTGTGCCCGCTAAAGTATGTTGTCACCTTGACAATTTATGAACGGTAAGATCTGTAGTCATAGAAGTAGGGTCTAGGTTTTGTAAAGTTACCATGCGCTACACAAAAAGACTGCTCAATGTGCCACCTAGTGGGTAAATTTGGAGTTAGCATTCTTATTTCAAAAACAGTATGAGGTTATTGATTTTGATTATTAATTTTTCAAAATAATAGTTTTACTATGTTTTAAAAATTGATTATGTTATTCCATTAAGAACAAGTTGCAGACATATGTATTCTGATGCATTGATTTTTATTAATCGAAAACGTTAAATTTTATAGGAAATTGCAAGTGTACAACACTTTTGTAGTCCATTGTATATACAAAGTAGGATTGAAAAGTTTCCGGACCGAGTCTATAACTTAAAAAATATTGTTAATTAAATTGCTGAAACACATCCTCCTTCGAAAAGACCCTTAAACAATAGCACACTTTTGAAATCACTTGTAAAGATCGTCGAAGCATTTCTGGGATCCATTTTTAGCCATGCACTTTGAACTTCATATGCGGATTGAAATAGACGATCCTACAAGCGACGTTCCGGCTTAGGAAATAGGCTAAACTGGCCGGGGAGAGATCAGGGGAGTAAGGCGTATGCGGCAAAACAGTTGTTTTCGGTTTTTGAAGAAAGTCAGGGATCAGTGTGCAGGAGCGTTATCATGTAAGGCATCCATGACTGCTCAGCCCACAATTTTGGTCTTTTTTTCGGATCGACGCACGCAAGCGACACAGGCTATCTACATAGAGTTCTTTGTTTGCAGTGCGTCCTTCAGGGATAAATTCCAGGTGCACAATGCTATGGATATCAAAGAATACCTCTAGCATGACCTTCCATTTAGAGCGATCTTGGCGGAATTTCTTCTTGCGTAGAGATTGGGATGATTTCCAATTAACCGATGCTCTCAATTTTTTTATGACCCTCAATCCACCATTTCTCATCTCCAGTAACAATTCTGCAAAGTAGGGAAGGATCTTTCTCCAGCCGAGAATAAGCCTCCCGTCATTTCTATTCAAATTGCTTTTTTGGTCTTCGTTTAACAAGCGGGGTACGATGTGTCGACACACCCTATACATGTAAAGATCCTTAGCTAGTATCTGTTGACATGTGGCCTTGTATATTCTAACTGATTTTGCTATTCGCGCTGTTGTTTGAAGCCTCTTCTTACGTACCGCCGCGGAAACCCTTTCGATATTCTCGACAGTGCCAGAAATCTGCGTACCACCACAGCGTCCATCGTCTTCGACACTTTCCTTGCCTTCTTGAAGCGTCGATGCCTCTCAAAAGCTTGCGTTCCCGATAATGTATCACTACTGCATATATGCTTTATCATTTCGTTAGTCTGTTGCACACTTTCCCAAGCAAACACAAAATTTGATATTCCTTCTCTGCTCAACAAACGCCATTTCTTTCAATTTATGGGTACTAAATGCATTCGCCTTCGAAATACGACACTGTGGCGAGCCACCGACCCCGTGATTTGAGACAAACCACTTTTAGAAAAGGGGAAGGATGCAGTAACACAGAAACGTTATTATAGTCGCCCTACTGCAAAAAAAATTTCATGTTATAGACTCAGTCCATGAACTTTTGAGTCCTACTGCGTATATAATGTAATTTGAATTGAAGCAATTTTAAGAGACATCAGTTGAGATATTGTAAACCATTTTTACGGAACTTTTAAATTTAATTCAAAATGTCTGTACATCTTATAAAACATTCCATATATAATACATAAAAAATAAATTTTTTCAGTTAACAATTTTGATATTTTTACTATATTATTTGTTTTGAAAACATTTAGGGATTGAGTAGCTGTTTCTTAGATGAAATTAAATTCTAAAATTTGATTTGTGTTTAGAAATGCATTTTATTAAATAAGAGAACTTTTCAATGTCAATAATTGTATGATTTTTTTAAAAATTTAGACTTCATATTGAACTATAAATCACAGATATTGCTTCTTTGTCCATTTGCATTTATGTAGTTCACCAAGACTTGCCTTCAAGGTCTTATTAAAAAATTAGCAATTTATTTCAATTATAATGTATAACTGTCTCTTAAAATCTAATTACTTCTGATATCTATTTACTTTGAAAGAATATTAAATCTATGAAATATTTAAATAGTCTTTTTCAATAAACAAAAGCCATTTTTTTAATGAAAACATTTATTTACAATATGAGATTTTCACAAGTATATGAAAATCAAGCAAACAAAAACACATTTTAAAGCATGTATATATAATACTGGGAAAACTAGGGATCATCCCTATTTAGTTCATTGATTGTTAGTTGTCAGGGTACACGAATCACTAAAATCTATGAATACTAGATTAGATTCAACTGAAAATAATTTCAAATTGAAGTAACTTTTGCTTTGATGAATTTTTATTAGCATTAGAGAGAAAAAAACCTTACATTTTTTCATGAATCCCCTCCCCCCCCTCTTTTTAAACAGATATAATTAAAAGTTGTGCTATAAGAATATGGTCATTATAGATTTAACATTTCATTCTAATAAGATCTGTTGTTAATTTTTAGACTATTACAAATAAGTTGCATAGGCAGAAGAACATTTTAAAAGCATTAATCAACAGATTTTATTTCAATGATTTTTGATTCGATATGAAGGTATAACCTTAAAAATATAAATAAAAGAAAAGATGTGAAAATGATACAAAAATTTCAAAATAGATTTTGAAACTACATTAGTACTGAACATGATTGTTTTCGTATTCATCAAGAAAAAAAATTTTTGTTCTGCAAATACCATTATGGGTGTTTTGAAAATTTTCACTTTTCATCATAATACTATGTGCTTGCTGCTGTTTTTTAATTTAACTTTCGCTCTAATTATTTTGAGTAAGAGAAGGAATCGATACATTGTTAAATATGTAACAAAAACATTTCAAAAACGATACTTCTACTTCTATAATAGACATAATAAATGAAAACCTTCTAAACACTGCTAAAATGAACAAAAAGTATAACCAATAAAATAGTTTTCTTAAAACACGAATATAGAGTTTCGTTCGGAAACACTGAATTAAAATGCTGTGAAAAGTCGTTGGTTTCTCCTTAAATGCATGTTGTGCGATCTGTAATTATTTCCTTTTCTCTTATTTTAAGAAGACTTTGCAGCTTGAGTCGTTCTATGTGTTCTGGCTCTGGTGGAGGACAGGCAAATACATGTTGATATAGCAAACCAGCTGTTATTCCTCCTAAGATAGGCCCTACCCAATATACCTAAGGAAAAAATGCCAGTAATTAAAACATATTCCCTAGTTTGCATTAAGATACATATTAAATTTTTTTATATAGTTTTTGTACCAGTAAGTAATATTTCTCCAAGTAAAAATAAAAACGTTTGTAAATTAAATTCTCTAGTTTATGACACATAAATTCATATCTTTCAAATTTTAATTCTCATTATTCGCGAGATTCTAACCTAATATAATGTTTTGAGTACTGCTAAAGATACACATATCTCATAAATTTAAAAAGAAATCATTAGTAAAAAGGCTTAACCTTTCCTCTTCTCTTTCATTCTGCTTATTTATAAATTCTTTTGAAAACTTATTTCAGGAATTATCTCGAGAATTAAGAGCTTTGTTAGCAGATTTTATTTTTTTTTATGAAAAAAAGTCAAAACTTTTCACTTTAATTTCTTAACTATTTATTTGTATTTAAGAAAAAAATAAATCTGAAAATATTTTGTAAACTATTTTTTTAAATTTCATTTAAAACTTATCTTATTATTATTAGCTGTTGGATTTTCAGGAGTTTGTTTGAAAGGTATTTCAATCTTGGTAGTCATACTTTTGCTTATCCTTGCTTTCATCCCAGATATATATATATTTCAAACTAATGTTACCTCCCTCGTACACAAGATACTATTCTGTTTTTCTTCATCGCCTTGAATACCAGGTGATTACTTCTGCATTGATTTACCTGAACAAAAATGAAATCTAGCCTTATAATAACTTGATTTCATATAAAATATTTTTTTTTTGTCCAGACGTTATTCATAAATCCCAATATTTCATACATATATAGGTAGTAATACAATTGTTTAGTTTCTAAAAATGTAGCTTAAAAATAGTGTCTAAATCAAATTTCTGTTCATTTACTTTAGTTGGTTTCGCATTATCTGTCTATAAAATTCTCCTAACTTTTCTTGATATATGTTCTCTGTAGTTAAAGATTTTATAAATGATTATTTGGCATTAAAATAAACTAATGAAATTGGTTTCTTTTTCCTCATGTAAAATGTAATTATGAAGTTATCATATATATAAATTTGTATAGCATTATTTTGCTTTAGTTGTGTTCAGAAACTAGCTGATGCTCAAAAACTAAATACGTTTTGTCAGTTATAGTTGTTTACAAAAAAGGTACCCATTATAACTGAAAGGTTACGATTGTTTTAAAATATGTATCTTGTAAATGATAAAGGTAACAAAAATATACCATTTTGATCAGTAACAATGATTTGATATTGTTTAAATATCAAAAATTCCAACGTAAGAGTATTGAAAATTTGTATACTCACCCAATGATTTTCCCATAATCCTGTCATAACTGCAGGGCCAAATGAGCGGGCTGTATTCATGCTGGAACCCGTGTAGCGAATCTGTAAGGAAAGAATGAAATAATGTATTACATTGAAATACGTTTAGCGCGAAAATGTTTAGGACGAAATAATACAATGGTTCCGACAAACTACTATGTATTTTCATGCATTTTTCTCTTAACACGGAACGAAAATCGCCTAACACGAAAAGATTTCCCTTCTGGGGATGAACCAAGTACGAAAAACACCAGCCAAATTGGACCGTCCTATTTTATTATCTGAAGAATTCATTGCAGTAGATGATGATCATATGTGCACAGCCCCAATAATGGCAGACAAAGATATTTTGGAGTTTGTTCAAAGCTCAAAAAATATCATTGATGCAGATTCTGACGATGAAAAGGAAATGAATATTACCTGTTCCCATATTATTCGAAATGAGGAACATCATAAAAAATGCAGGCAGTTATTTAGACGTTCATTCCAATGGTGAAATGAAAAACAAAATGGACGACATCGAACTTGTTGACTATTTGATGATGAAAAAGACAATGCAAAGAAAGATATCAGGTTTTCCAAAAATTCAATAAATGTTTTGTTTTTCAAAAACTTGAAAATTTTGTATGAAATTTCATTAAGCTCCATGTGAATGTTTTTATTTCATTAATTTTTATTAAAATATGAATATATACATATTTATGTAAATAAAATAAACTCTAATAAATGTTGATATATGTTTTTTTGTGCAATATTCTTTAACACGAAAAAATATTGCAGTCCTTTCAGTTTCGTGTTAAGCGATTTTCATTGTATATTGAAAGGCTGATATAATTTTGTCACTATCCCCCTCCCCCATTATTATATCAGATATAGAAGCCCAGTGACTGAGTGGTAGCGTATCGGGCTTCTACCTCACAGGTCAGGGTTCACACCCCAGGGTGAGCAAGGTCGTGACTTATTTTTTCATTCCTTCAATTGGTCGATAAATGAGTACCAAGTCTGCTTGGGAACTCAACACTGGGAGTTTCGCCTCAGACTGACCACCTGATCGGAACATCTGCTCATGCACCTCAGCGCCCATGGTTATGGAAGCTGAGATGGGCACAAAAGGCCTGGACCTTCTGTGGGCTGTTGCACCCCTGAGTTTAGTTTTAGTTTATATCAGATGTACAATTGTTTCTGTTAATAATTTTATTGAAAATATATACACAGAAAATGTGGATTTTAATTTGAAATTCAATCTTCTTGCAAATAGCATAGTCATATTTTAGCAAGTGCAATAAATGTATTATTATTATGTCTATAGTCATTTTTCATTTGATTATTTACATGAATATCAGATTGTTTTCAAAATGATTAACATTATAAGTTGTTTTGAAAACATTCATTTTCATAAGCATACTCCAGGTTAAAAATAAAGAATTTCAAGTACTGTACTTAGTTTTTGTTTCATTTGAATTTAGTTCAAAAAACATACTTGATGCAATGAAAAATGTTAATTATATCTTATTTCTATTGTAAAACTCAAACATAAAAAAAAAAAAAAACTGTACTAATTTAGATAGAGCGAAGAAAAGAGTTAATTGAAAATAAGTATATCAACACACATGGAATAGCTAGTAATACGTTTGGTTTTTCTAATTTCATTGTGAAATATAAAAAAATTTAAATTTCATTTCGTCGTTCAATGATTGCCTTGGTGTTTGTTGGTTGCATACATTACTGAAATCCTTTTCATTGATGTATGGATGAGGAGGATAAATTTCCTGCAAAACTGCTTTTGCAATAATTGTACAACAGCTTCTGAAGAGTAATTGCAGTGCACCAATTGTGCATCTTTCTGTGCATCAAAAAGCTTTATTATTAAAATGCAAGGCCGCCTTTATATATATAACACGTAATGCTAGAAATGCTAGCCTGCTAAGAGTTATTGTTTATGTGGATTTAACTTTAAGTTACTTTCGTTACAGATAGGTTTTTGCCTTGGATATTTGAGTTCGGACGGCATGAATGCAGACTTAAATCGATCTATATTAACGAATGATGACTTTCTAGTAATGTTTAATTCATAACTAATTTTTCAGACTGTATGAAAACTTTCTATGGTCAATGATATGGTAATTGAACTAACTTCCGAACAAAATTTACGAGCAATTTTTAAGATGTTTATGATGGCAAATTTTAGATCGTTAACCCCTTGCCCTGCACAAAAATTAATTGATATATCTTAATAATTAGTTTGTGAAGTGGCTTGTATAATTTGGAAAAAAAATGGGATAAGTTGAAGTTGATTAAAGTATAAGCCTCCTGTACTGAACAAGTTTAGGCTCACAATTTGTAACTGAATAATGTTATCATAATGAAAATATCTATCTCGTATCTCTCTCTGTATATTATTTGCAAATGAACTGCTTAATATATATTTTAAGTGAGTGAAACAGAAATTTTTAACTTAAAAGCATTACTATTTAAATTACAGAACACAAACAAAAGAAATTTTTTGATTAGAATACATTCCTTCATATTATTTAAACAATTAACACCTTAACAAGCACGATCGAGTTAATTCGATCGCACTCAACTGCCCAAACTGTGCAAAAACGAGATAGTTCGTGCGGAATCGTATTTTTGCTGCTATAATTTTCACACTCGAATATAAGCGATTGCCGTCTGCACTCGTGAGATTTACTACGATCTGTTGTCTTAAATTTAGATAAAATTTGTAGTAAATTTAGATAAAATTTGTAGCAAATTTAGATAAAATGTATTGTAAATAAAGAAAAATTTATTGTAAATTTAGATAAACATTATAGTAAATTTAGATAAATATTATTAAAAAATAATTCTTTCACATTTGCTCGACATCAGCATTTGAAACGCACGTCTTGTATAAAAAATTGAGGTGAAAAAAATTTAGATTTCAGAAACAAATTAGTAGAAAGACTTATACAAAATTATCAGAGGGATACAAATATAAAAAAATCGGGTAGATCAAAATTTTCTGGGATTCCACGATTAACGGAGCGTCTTTTCTCCTGAAAAGAAGCTCCTACTAGATAGTGCACTGTGTGTTGAGCTAAACGGGATGGTAAAGGAAGAAAAAGAAAAGAGAATCGTTATATGTGCAATAATTGCAATGTTGGGCTATGTGCTCTGCACCTTACTTCCAAATACACTCAAGAGCCAAAAAATTATGACCACCTGTCAATAACGAGTTGGCCCACCTTTGACGCGCAACACAGCTTCAACGCGCCTTGGCATGGATGCCACAAGTCCTTGGTAGATGGCCGGAGACAGATTGTACCAGATGTTTAAGCAACGGTTACTCAAATCCGAGATATTGCGAATTGGTGGTCTTTGAACTCTGAGCTGCCGTCCCATGATATCCCAAATGTGTTCTATCGGATAGAGATCCGGTGAGTTAGGCGGCCAGGACATTAACTGGAATTCAGCATCATGTTCCTGGAACCACTCCAACACAATTTTAGCCTTGTGATACGAGGCGTTGTCCTGCTGGAACATTCCATTTCCATCTGGAAAAACAGAGGCCATGTAAGGATGCAATGATGTTCAGATACCCTGTAGAATTCATGGTCTGCTCTACCACACCCACGGGTCTCAGAGACGCCCAAGAGAACGTCCCCTAAAGCATAATACCGCCACCACCGGCCTGTGTATGACCTACTGTACATTGGGGGAGCAATTGTTCGCCTGGAAGACGGCGTATCCTGACACGGCCATTGGCGTAATGAATGACAAACCGTTATTCATCTGACCAGGCAACTCTCTCCCACTGATCCATGGACCAGTTGCGATGTTCCCGGATCCAGCACAGGCGCAGTTGGCGATGACGCTTGGTCAGCAAAGGCACACGAGTGGGAGGTTTGCTGCGTAGCCCCATATCCAACAGTGTCCGCTGAATAGTATGCTCCGATACTATTTTACTTGGCCCTGCATTGTATTGGGCTGTCAGTTGAGCCAGTGTCTGGCTCAGGTTTTGCTTCACCATGCGAGACAGTCTCCGACGACCTTTTTCTTTGTAGCGTGTGGACGTCCAACACCATGTCGTCTACTGCTGGTTTCACCGTCATTCATCCACTTTGCATAGGTACTAACAACTGTAGATCGCGAACAACCCACGAGTCGTGCAGTTTCGGAAATACTTGTTCCGAGCGTTCGAGCCGTTACACAATCTGCCCTCTATCAAAGTCACTTAGATCCGCAGCCTTTCCCATCACACACAGAAGTAAGTGAAAGAATGATTCTTCAGACTCTCCAGCAGCAGTTAAATACCACTTCCACCTGATCACGTGCCTTCCACGTCATCCAGGCGAGTTCATTGCAAAATGTAGGGGCGGTCATAATGTTTTGGCTCTTGAGTGTATATCAAACAAAAGAAAATTGTGAATAATTTTTTTAAATAAATACTACTTTTATTATTATTTCTGTTTGAAAAAACATATAAAATGAATAAATACTTTTTACTTAGATAAAAAAATAATTTATTAATTTTTATTTTTAACAGCTATTCGAAAAAATAATAAATGTTCGTGAAGTTGAAAATATTCGGTCTTATCTGCATGTAGATAATCCAATATATAAAATTATTATTTTGTATTTTTAATTTTTTTTTGTTGCCAAAACAATTTTCTAAAATGTGTTTTCTTAGATAAAAAAAATTGATATTTTTGCCTGATTTTTCAAAAATAAGAGTTCGTATAGGGGTTAAAAATTTCTTGATTAAAATAGCTCTTCCTTAAAATTATTTAACCCATTAGAGCTATTGAATACCTTTTAATCTTATTTTTACTTTTAGTGTGTGTTATATTGATTTATTTCGGCGGATCTTCTGCCTTCTACTTCCTCTTTTTATAGTAAAGACTGAACGCTTCTTCCCGCCTACTCTATGGCTAATCTCTACTGATTGAAACAGATTGAATATCCTGCATTCCCTCGTGAACTCATATTTTGCCAAGATTTAGAAGATAAAAGGAAGTCGTTTTCGTCAATAGTATAATAACGTTTTAAATGTGAGGAAATACTTTAGAGTAATTGCCCTCGAAAAGGCTTAGATCATTGGAATTCTTTCTGATGATAACCCATTACAACATTTGGTTGAATTGAAGTGGGGAAAATGGTGTAATCCAAAGCTAGAAAAAATCTCAATTCTGTTTCTGTGTTTTATTTCAGATTTCTCTAAAGCTAAGAAAAAAGATTTAAGATGTTAAACTTCGAAATTGAGCACATTTACTTTCTTCCCGCAAAAGTCAATTAAAAAAATTAGATTTGATATGTGCTAATTTCAAAATCCAGAAATGGAAAGTACTGTATCTGCTAGTACGAGTACTTAAGAAGTTTTCTGTAAATTTGAATGCACACTTTGTGTTTATTTCGATACATTAATGACATGTAATAGTAATTTCATTGATTTATTCGTATAGGAAGTTTAGAAACTTTATGTTTTTAGTATTTCTTTCTAGAAAATTTATAAGGTCATTAATTAATTTAAACTTCCCTTTTAGATTTGAAATGAATGTCTTGGTATTTTACACTAACTTTGACGATATAGCCACGGTATCCATAACTATTATACATACACAAATTAAAGTTTCATTTATTAAGAGTGATAAAAACAATGCAAAAATTTATTTGGAAATAAGCTATACTTGTTTTAAAATGTAATATAGAATAGTGATCGGAAAAAAGATAAAATGAAACAATTATTTCTTTCTACAGATTAATCGGTTACTTTAAAATTTTTGTCATTATTTTATTAAAACCGAATCTGTTAGAAGTTCGTGGGGAAAATAAAATATTAAGTAAATTAATATTAATTAAATATTAATTATATAAATTAATATTAATTCCCTTTGATAATATAATTAAAATTTTATATATTATCAAAGGGAAAATAAAATAAACTTAAGCACTTCGCACACACACACGCGCGCGCGCGCACGCACACACACACACACCATCGTATTGAAACATATGTAATAATAATAGCCAGAATATCGCATTAAGTTAAACTATTTGTATATTTATGAAAGCAAATGGATGACTTAACATATGTATGGCAATGAAGCAATGTTTCCTCACCTGACTTACTTCGTGTCTAAAAAAAATATTTACTGAAGCAAGCTAGCATGAATCAAAACATGTCGTATTATGTAATCACAATGATTACATATTTTTTCATTTTTTTTATCAAGCTACTAAGCTTATCTCTAAAATTTAAGAAAGAATTCCTTCGAGAGCGGTTGCAATTCAGATCAGAACAATAACAGATATTTCCTTTGTATTTAAGATAATCAAAAAGATTTGTCCGTTTTTGCAAAGTCTAACTTAGGAGCAAATATGTTGCAAATGCTAAAATATTTTAATAGTTTTTTTAATGTTGAATTTTAATTGTAAAAATATAATTATGAAAAAATGCTGTGAATGAGAATATAAGTATAGGACGTAACTTTATAAAATGAATAAAATAACATTGTTCAATAATATAAACTACTGAACTGAGATTTAAATCTCAATATTAATGTTTGTTTTTTCTTTTAAAATAGTGTATAAAGTTTAGAAATGTAGATAAAAATTCCAGGCAAATTTAAAATTAAAGCATTCTTGATAGCTACTATTCTTATTCTTTGAAGTCACTTATATTGCAAGGTATTTTCAGATTATACAAAAATTCAGATTTACAAAAATTTAATTCTTTCTTTAAAATTTGTACTAATATGAAAAACAGCAAATAATTTATCATTCCTTCAACAAAATTTTTATGGAATAAGCAGCATTTTAAAACTTATAACCAATGGTACTTAAAATAAGAGAATGCGATTATATAATTTAAAAGTAATATTTGTGAATGTGCGATAATTGAAATTCTCAAAAGTAACTTAGACTCAAAAAAAGAATAATGCTTTGTAAATGTATATGTCCTCTCTTATAGTGTAAAAAAGGATTTCTTCAGACCTCGGTAACTGGCATGTTTTGTTTGAATGTTTTTTTTTATCTCAAAACTAAAATATTTGAGAAAGGATATTAACGCAGAATGATATTAGAAGTAAAGTAATTCAAGCAGAATTAATAATATAGAGTTTAGTTATCAGTTAAATATAAAACAAAATGACATTTTTTCCTTCCCTAAAAATATTAGTATTGGAACGTGAGAATTCAACAACTGATGATAAATACACTCAAACCATTTTCTCGTTTAATTGACTTTGATCTGTAGCTCCTGAAATGGCGTTTTGGATACATTCCTACGGAATTAAGCTTTGATAATATGTATAATTTTATTTTCCGTTATGTGGATTTGTTGTAGCTGACAACATATTGTTTAAGTGTAAAACTGAGCCGAATCTTAAGCTATGGATTTTCCAAAACTAAACCATATACATAGATGTGTATTCGGAATAGTTTAACACTAATACAATGTCGTTAACAGGCTAGATAGCTAGAAGCTTGCTCTTAACCCTTCTTTGCATGATGATGGAAATTTCCATCATAACATTTAGTGAACAAAAAACTGTACTCAATACACTGTACTTGCGGTGTCGTAGGGACTGGGTTCGAATCCCGGAGAAGTCATGGATGTTTGTAGTCGTAATCCTTCCTTCTTTCCTTTGTGTTGTTTTTTTTTTTTTTTTTTTTTTTTTTTTTTTTTTTTTTTTTTTTTTTTTTTTTTTTTTTTTTTTTTTTTTTTTTTTTTTTTTTTTTTTTTTTTTTTTTTTTTTTTTTTTTTTTTTTTTTTTTTTTTTTTTTTTTTTTTTTTTTTTTCTTCTTTCCTTTGTGTTGTAAGCCCTCGTGTTATACATCGTGTGGTGCACGAGGTTTATAAATGTTCCCAGTAAAAAAAAAATAATAAAAATACGGGTGTACTGTAAATCGATTGTTGTTGCAATTTTTTTCACGACTATTGCGGAATAAGGAATATAGTGCCAAAAAAATCAAATGTCACAATTATTGTAGCGGGTTTGAGCTTGTGTAATTCCGCTGCTTGTTGTGGTTGGAAGAAACGTGCGATTTCTTATATAACTTTTTATAATTAATATGAGATTGCTTTGCTCATAAAAGCGATTAATGAGAAGAAAAAAGTTTTGTTTTTGTGTTTCTGTTTCTGTTATTTTCTGTGGAATTTATATCGAATACCCCAAATATTCTTCCCAAAACCAAGCGACAGAAATTTACATCACTATGCATTTTTTTCACTTCTAATGCACGACGAAGCCGCCCATCCGGTATAGTGGTCAATGAAGCTGATTGCGGTGCCGTAGGGACTGGGTTCGAATCCCGGAGAAGCCATGGATGTTTGTGTTGTAATCCTTTCTTCTGTCTGTGTTATATATTGCGTGGTGCACGGGGTTTTATAAATGTTTAAAAAAAATGCACGACGAAAATAATTTTGCTATATGCTTATTTTATGTTATTTTTGTAGAGAAATTTAGATGAGAGTGACATTGAAGATTACTTGGACCAATTAGAAGGTGGTTGGCTATCAAAAGATGGCCCTGGTAACGGAAATTCTGACGAAGAGTACCGCGATGTAGATAAAATAATAATAATAAAAATAATTGTTTTTTTAACAATCATTAGGTATAAAAATAATACATAGATGTATTATTTTTTATATTTATTTTGCACTGAGCTTAACATGTAAATCTGCTTGATGATGGATATTTCCATCATACTGGGCTTTTAAATTATTTTATATTATATATTTATGCTAGGATTTTTTTAAAAACATTTTTTCTTTAATCTAGAGCATGAATTATATCACCCTGATTTATTTCATAAAAAAAATCATGCAAGAATGGTTAAATTTGTAGTCTCAAAGCTTAATGTGTTTGATGCTGTACGAGTATTACGTTTTACTTTATGCGTAGAGATTTGAGAGAGTTTCCAATGGAGTGATTGCATGAATATATATATATATATATATATGAATATTTAAATACTCAGAGAATTCATGCCGAGCTTAACTTTTGAAACTGATTTCAGCAGCAGGGAATTTTATATGGGAAATTCTTGAGTCAAATAATTTCTTTCATTTCGAAAATGGTTGATTCCCCCCCCCCCTGCATCGTAAATATCAACTGCGCAAATTAAGCAAAGGACATGTAGAAAGTGTTTAAGCATTAATTGGAGATTGCGTGACGGAAAGTTTTATGACTGGGATAAATAACATTGCAAACATTCAAAAGTAGTTTTAGAATTTTAATTTACCGCACATTACCTAATTCATGAATTTCTTAGCATTTTAGATGAAGTCTCCTGAAATGTGAAAATGAGATGTTTTTCATTAAAGTTATCATATTCAAGGCTTGATTTGGTAGATTCATATCGATTTTTTCCTAATGTTGTATTGAAATTTTTTTATATTTATTTTGTGTTTCTTCAAATGTTTAAATTTTTAAGTTAGAAATTAAAATTATAAAGGGATTTAAACAAAAGTTTATATCTAATGAATCTCAGAAAAAAATTCTAATTTTAAAGCATATCTACACTAATAAGTGTTAAAAAACTTACTATTGGCAGATAAAATCTGTTTTTTTATTTTACTGAGCAGAAAAAGTAATTACACAATTAAAAAAACGCCTAGTAAGAGTCTTTTAGAAATCAATGCATATAAATTTTAAACATCCCTGGACGATGTTTAAAATCCCTTTTAGATCATAAAGCCTAAACTTTCTATTGTACATCTTTCACTATACTCGCAAATATTGATATTTTCTGATTATATATAAATAATGTAATTTAGTGAAGAATTAAAGAAGCGTTTGTGTATCTTTTTACAAACATAGTTAAAAATTCCAATTAAGTTAACACATAACGGTATCGTAAATTTGTTCGCAGAATTATTAAACAATATCATTATTTTTTAGTTAAAAAATAAAATTCACGTACATACATAAACGTATAAATTGAGAAAAACAAAGATGAAAATTATTTATTGCCAAAACCATGATTGGGGCTTTCTATCGAATTTCTGTTTTGAGAAGCATGTTTTGCTTTGATAAATTTAGTTTTTAAATCTTAAAATCAGTAAGTGAAATGTTCGGTAAAATTATGCATAAATGCCTTTTAAATCGGGGTTGTTAGTATCTCTTTCATTTAATAAATTGGTTTTTAAAAGTTTTACTAACCGTATTTTGTCTATCTTATGAAGAATGCACTGTATTAATATTTTCCTGATCTGAACTCTTAAGATGGATATAAAATAGCGAATAATTTGATTCCGCAATCAAATAATTTTAGCATAACATAATTAAAAATTAAATTTTAAATGCTCCTTTATTAAATTATTTACAAGCACTCATTTTTTAAAATTTGACAGAAAAGTGAAATTTGAGTCAAGTTATTCAGAATTTAAATTTGACTGAATAGATAGCAGCGGTAACTGAATAATTATGGTCACGAGCAAATAACTGTCGATATTTCAATTGATCCTCGATTGATTTCTGAATTCACGAAATATCTCTTATGAATTAGGACCAGGGATGTCTTAAGGCTTTGGGCCCTTACGCAAAAGTGGACCCTGAGTTCCTACGCAAAAGTAGTCTATGGGCCCCCACACAAATCCAGGCCCCACCTAACCCATAAAAGTATATAGCGTATAACATACGTTGTCAAATACTCGTACAAACCCAAAGCAAATAAATGTGTATGACTTGCAATTACGCAAATTGGCTCGATCGACTGCCGCCTTTTGATTGAATGAGTAATAATGGTGATGGTGGTTGACCTAGGCCTATATAGGGACGGTGGTCATCACATGTAGCCAGTTAACATATCGTCCGAAAATCCTAGTTTTTTCGGAGAATACAACCGGAATTAACATTTGACCGTTGAAATTATTCAAACCATGATCTTATTAAGGCCGAGTCGAGAACGAGATGAGACCCCCATTGTGACCGAGGCCCTGGGTCTGGGCCCAGTTGGCCTATGCTTTAAGACATGCCAGCGTACAATGTACTTTCATTGGCATGGTGGGGAAAGGAGTGTGAGTTGTCAGAATAGATATCCTCCTCGTCATTTGACTGTAGTTAAAATTTGTGAGATCCGTTGTCAATAATCCCAATAAATAATAAACTGACTGAACAAACAGATATTAGAAAATATTGTCTTCAGATCCATAAAGCATAGTAATAGCAATTTATTTTGCCTATAAAAGCCAAATAGTATTCACAAGAATATGAAACTAGGATATTAAAAATTCTCGTTTGAAAAATATTATTTATTTCATAGCTTTTTCAACGAAGTTTATTTAACTGAAATATTCCAGCATAATTAGGTATGAAGTGGCTATATAGATATTAAAAACGAATAAATATACAATGAATCATATATTAACGATATAACTTAACGAATATATATATATATATATATATGATTAACAATATTATATAACTATAATATATAAGATTAATGATATTATATAACAAATATATACTCAGATATTAAAAATATTACTATTAAAAGCCTTATGAAATAATTTTAAATTTATTTCCAGGAACAGTTTTTCTTTTAACTATGTGTAATACAATTGTGAAATCAAATTTGTCATTACTTTAAAGTGCGCTTAGAATTTTTTTATGTTTTTAAAAAAATTGGAAAAACTACTCTGATTAAAAATGTATTATTGTGTATCTTATTCCACCATGTTTTGATTTCTAAAATGTTCTTTTTTGAAAACAAAAGTGGTGGGAGTGGCATTTTTCCTACCCCCTAGTAATTTTATTATGCTACTACACCTCATCCTATTTCAAGAATAAATATCAAACGTGTTGTCTCTAGAGAACTCGATACTATAAATTCTGAATTTTTTTAAAAAAAAGTTTGATGGCGAAATAAATTTTTCCAATTTTGAATAAAAGTTGAACAATGCTCGAGGACAAACAGTAACAATAGGTAATTGTAAAATATAATAACTTTTTTCAACTGTGTGTGTGTTAGCTTTTTTCTTACAAAATCTTGAACGTATCATCCGAGGGATTGGATACAAAGAATATGTTAGCAAAACAATTTTACAACCAACTTCTACAAAAGGTGTTTTAAATTTGTATCTTTTATAACCTATACAGGCTTATTTTTATTATTTGATAAAGTTTATAAAAAGTGCATACATAATATATTAATATAACCTTGCTTAAAATTGATTTAATTGCGTATGAAACATGTTTATTTAGGACATAAATAAACAACCAAATAAATTTAAATAAAAAGCATGTGTATTCAACAACTTAAAATTGAGCGTAAGAGACATTTCAAGAAAAATAAAAAAGGTATATGCAGAATAAAGTTTTACGTTTATGTGAACCAATTTTAAACATTAACAAATGCTATAAAAGTTTTGTTATTTATTTAATTTTTTGACCTTGGTTTTGATAAATATATACGTCTTCTCTACATTGTATAATTTTTAATACAGATATGTTTCGAATGCATTGAGACATGTTTTATTCCATTTATTGAGACATGAGTTTTTAATTTCTTCACTTCTTTTCTATATTTTATGATTTGTTATGAAAAATCTAAACCGAGCTATATAAATAGCATTCCAAGATACTATAGAAATATTAATGTTGTAACATGTTTGTGTTTCCCGCCACACAGCTGTGAATCGGCTTCTTTTGTGGAAAGGATCACCACACGTACAATGGCATCTGCACCCTTAAAATATTACGCGGTCTTGTCTTGGACATCGCTCCCGCAACCTTTGACACCAAGAGGGACCCCTACTCCGCCACGAACCAGATGTAACTCGAAGCTAAAGTCACCAACCCCGGTCATCCCTGAGACCCTAGAGAGGGCAGAGAGAAAGAACGGGAGATAGTCTGAAAACTTCGCTGAGAACGGACGCAAAAACTTCTCCCTCACAAACAGAACTTGGACTCTAATAAGCTAGCTAATAAGTGTAATAACTTCAATGTATATTCTGTAAATAATAGCTGGGACGTCAATAAACTAAATATATAATTTAATTAATATCATGCTACCTTTATTTATCTCAAACGTCACAGTTGTACAGTATTTCTGCAAGAAGTTGGAGGATCGGCTGGGACCAAGATATCTCGGATAAACCTCGTAAAAAAACTGTCTCTGAATTTAGACTTGCGGTGAGCCACGACTGTGTGCCTTGTGGATCACCTTCACCGTATCGGTATATTTGAGAGTCCAAATTGCCCACTCTGGAAGAAAGACGTAGTCATGGATAGGAACCATTTGTTGGGGTGCTCAGCTCTGCGCGGAGACTCCGAGGTGAAAAGATATTGGAGTCCTGGAGATCTGCTGATGGGGCATTGACTTTTTTCGCTTGCTTTATATTTCTGTGAGTTTCTTGTCTTATTGTGAGAGTTTGTCGTTTTCTTATGCCATTGGGAATAAAAAAAATGTTTTACAGTTTAAATTTAATATACGCATAATCTTTTTCTAAATTCGAAATAAAGTAAATGACTGTTGTTTCAAATATATAACATTTTAATGTTCGTGTGTTAATAAACTTCATATCTTTTGGTATACGAAAGGATTTAGCGATAGGTGAAATAGTTCTAGCAACCAAAAACTCGTTGAATAAGTGATCACAAATTTCTTTGGATTATTAGATTTATTATTTGACAAAATCTCAGTAACAGCAATAAGATTCTAGAAATATTTTTGTACGCTTATATAATCTCTATCTTTTTGTTGTATGGAAGAAAATTGTAATTTTTTTTATTTAATCTGTATTTATATGTATTAGTATATATATATATATATAATTCAATAAGATTTAATAGCAACCAACATTAATGTCGTAAATTGATTGAATTTCATATTCATTATATTTGAATATTTTATATAATGTATCTGTCATCCGCATAATGATTGCAAGCTCATGCACTTTAAAAAAAATTCAAAGTATGTTTTTAAGTTTTAATTTATTTTTCACAATGGTTTTTCCTCAACTTTAACGCTGTCGAACTTATTACCTATTCATAGAAAAAAATACACTCTATTTTCTTATTATGTGCTTAGTTAAAAAAATTTTTTAATTACTATTAAGCAATATCTAGTCTTTCTTGAAATCTCAGAATTGCACAGAGTTGCACAATTAAATAAATATTTAGTTAAAGTTTGGAAATCATACTAATGGCGATTATGGGAACTCATAATTAATTAAAATAAGTCCCTCCAAGCGAAAGACATTAAAATATTTCTTTTTGAAAAGTTGTAACAATGGGCTATCCGCAAAGTCTAACTCAGTTTATTTTATCCAGCCAAATTGGCACTATGAAACCGAACAACTCCACTCCACAAATGAACGTCTTTACCAAATAGAATATAAATAGCTGGTGAGGTAGAGAATAAATGAAGTAAACAATATCGCCACGCTAGTACTGCCTGAATTATAATCGCTTATTCCCGAATTATTGTCGTTCCGCTGTTAGAAGTTATTAGAGGAATTCTCTTGGGGTGACTTCAGAGGTTGCATTTCATTAAAGATAAGTACCTATTATTTATTACTAGTTTATTGTCTTGTCTATATATCTCGTAATCAGATTTAATGTCATATTAATAAAAGTGAATTATTGTGAACATCTATTGGTCATAATTTCATGTCTGACTCAATGCGTCTCAATCACTTTTGCATTTTGATCCCCTGAGTATCTGGTTAATGAGTTGGACTTCCACTTCAACCAACACGAGGTGAAGGTACCGCAATAAAGTAATTTGAAAGATTAAGGTTTTGAGAGCTTTTCATTTTTAAAAATTCGGTTTACATATGGGAACATGGAAATGAATTCCTTACAAAATACTTTTAAATCTGGGACTTTGTCTAATCAATAAAATATTTTTATTAATACGTGTCCTTAAAATTTTTAAAAAAATATATTTATTCTTCTAAATTTCTTGAAATTATAAATTTTTACTGCCCTTTCTGCAGCATTAATAATTACATCAGAAATTCTACGTCACTTGAACTTCATGCCTTATCCTTATACAATAACTTTATCCTTTGGACATCCTTTCTTCTCTGATTCAATCACCAGACAAGGTCTGCTAAAAGTTTATTTTTAATAAGAAATAATCTGTTTTTTTTTAGTTGCATGCGTAATATTTATCTTCGAGATATGCATAACTGCTCTTTTATCTTCTGATTGTATTTGAATGTCTTTGTTTTAGATAGATATTTTTATTTGTCAGATACAATTTGAATAAATAAAGTATCGCGTTTATTCTTCTTTTCAGACACAATCTTGTGAGCATTGTAACTGATATTTTTATTTGTCAGATACAATTTGAATAAATAAAGTATCGCGTTCTTCTAGTAATACGCAAGATCACTATTACAAAAAATACGATATTGGAAAAGACAATGATATTTATAAAGTATTGTCCCGAACTCTCTCCGGAAGGTATGTGAGGTTACGATAAAGGATGAGACATATTTTAACCCTAACATTTTTATTATAACTATTAAACCAACCCCTATCTAAATTCGACCTAAGCTAGGGGTGCTGTGTCAGACTAATTACTAACTTAAATATCTATAATAATTGATCTAACATCCTCAGCAGTACTAATCTTCCTAAATTCACACATCTGATCTTCTTTCCTGAATTCCAATAGCTTCAATTATTATACCTCTAACGCTTTAGCTTCAGCATGACAACAATAGCCACCCTTTCTCAATTCCCTCTTCACTTGACTTTAAATAGCAACTCTTATTAACATAAATACCGGTTCCTTCACAGAAAGCGGTTTCATAATCATATAACATCATGAAAGTATTTACCCTAAAGGATTAGTAAGAATCGCTAATAGGATCCATTACAGTATATAGGATGTATTTTTTGACTACAGGGATTAACAGGGATTATTAATAAATGTTTGGCTCTCTCCTAACTCCCGCTGCCTAACATTGGGCACTCCACAAATATATTTCGTACCCCTTAGCACAGCTCTGTTAAGCATTCAGAGTTTGGTGCATAATTTGCTTAAATTTTTTGTTCGGATTCCAAGTCATTCTTCTGAGATATTCGAATTCAAAGATATCATTGTTTTTCTAAATTTCTGTATCAAAATAGTGGTTGTTAGTGAAATCGTAGATGGGGGAGTGGTTCTTTCTCGAAGA
Source organism: Trichonephila clavata (assembly GCA_019973975.1). Classification (NCBI taxonomy): domain Eukaryota; kingdom Metazoa; phylum Arthropoda; class Arachnida; order Araneae; family Nephilidae; genus Trichonephila; species Trichonephila clavata. Next base: position 100,578 of record BMAO01014656.1, on the reverse strand, counting down.
CGGCATTGATTTATTTTTAATCTAAGATAACGTTAAGTTGTGCAATCTAATAAGGCGATGTTAAGTTAGTTACAGTCTAATAAGGCGATGTTAAGTTAGTTACAGTCTAATAAGGCGATATTAAGTTAGTTACAGTCTAATAAGGCGATGTTGTCAGTTGCAATCTAACAAGACGGTGTTAAGTTAATTACAGTCTAAAATGCGATATTGTCAGAGATGCAATCTAATAAGATTGTATTAAATTTAGGCGCAGTCTTAAAATGCTGCATTATATTAGGTTTGCTTTGTAAGGTCAAATTAATGCAGAAGTTCCCTATAACAAAGGCATGTTTAAGAAATTTCAATTATGTTTGGTTGAAAGGGTACATCACATTTTATTGAAGTCTCGCTATATATATTACGTGCTAACCTTTTTTTTTTTTTTAAAAAAAAAAGGAGACATTCTATTTTTTGGACTTTATTAAAAGAAGTTAAGGAATCAGCCATAAAAAAATTCAGCTTAATTGAAAAACTGATGAATATAGCTGAAGCAGTTTCGTGTGGTATTAGAGCCTTAAGTTTCAGTTTACTTAGTTTTTGTCACACGAAATAAACTTTTAAATTTATCGTTACACTTATAAACATATTTATGGTTAGAAATCACAACAGTAAAAAAAGATATACATTCATAATTTTTATACATACATTTTATTACAGATTAATTCGTTTTAAAAATTCTGTTATTTTAAATATATGCAACGATTCTTAATTATAGTAATTTTTATTAAAGTGAAATAATTTACTTTCTTTTTGTTTTATTATATCCAGAGTGACTATTATGACGTCATAAATACAAACAGGATATCATGTGACAAAGTATGCATAAAATTGCGTAAATTTAACAAATAATTTTTTGTTTAGCTATAACATATTCATATATCAATCAAAAAGTTTATTTGTAAACAATTTCGAATTAAATTTTGTTTAATGTTGTATGGAAAAATTTCGATTCTTAGAAGTTTGAAATCCATGTAAAAATTACCATTTTTTTGGAAGTTTATTTACTTGATTTAATTCTTCAACGTCTTTTGTTACTTTTTTAAAAAAAAGCTACATATTTGGCGTTTTTTTACAAAAATATTAATAAAAAATGATGGAACTTTTTTTGGAGGATTGAATTTAGGCTATAGATAACATCTTTTAATAGGTGATTAATTTTATAGTGTCTTTAATATTTATAATATGCTGGAATTATATGTTGTGCCATTTTATTCTGAGTGGTTATCAACTCTCTGCTGTCGTTTTTTGTGGGAAATATTACCCAGATCTAAAAACATTTAACAAATGTGTGCCAAGAAAGAAGAAAAATATATCTATGCTATATATAAAATAAATCCCCTATTGAATTTCACGGACTCCAAAAATGTTTTCTCGGAATTGCGGAAGTAAATAAAATATACAAATGCTGTAACTGAAGATCTGCAGACCTTCCAAGAAAAGAAAAGCCATGGGGAAAAATCCTGATGCCACGAAAGAAACGGAATGAACGAGTACTTGAACTTGTGCTAGCATTTATCCATACACGAGAAATTTGGATAACTGCAGGATATAGTTCAAAATAAATAAATAAAGATAATCCTGATTCAAGCATCTTGAATTTGATAATATTTTCATGGTAGAATTGATAAAAGTATTGTAAAAATGCAATCGAGTTTAGTTTGAATTATAAGAATGAAAACTCCAGCTATCAATATATAGTTTCTCATGTATCGTAATTTAATGCTTAATCATAGATTCAAAGTTTTAACGCATTATAATACATTCAATAGTTAAATGCATAGCACATTCGAGTACAAAAGATTGTATATTTAATACATCCAACATAATTTTTTTTAATGAAAAATATAAATTATAGTAAATAATGCTGAAGGGAGGAGATAAATTGGAGTTCCAGTTAAATTATATTCAGAAACTCTTAAATTATATTTGTTATGAAGCGACAGATCACATTTTTAAAATTTCAAAGGAGTGTTCTGGCATTGAATTCCTTGTAATTATTTGCGAGTTGTTCTGAATATGCTGTAAATAATAAAATAAAAGAACCTTAGAAGAGTGTTCTTAACATAAAAAAAGGTAGGAGATATATATTTTTAAGAACAATGTCATTGTTTTATTTAGCGTACAAAATGATTTACTTTGTTGTTCTCCCTCTTGATTGAATCAGCGTCATAAAAGGGTTATACAGCACATTATTAGTAGTTAACCATAGTGAGCACGTTATTTTAAGCTAGGGATCTTCAACCTTTAACGCTCGAGGGCCATATCAATAAATTCACAATGATCAGCGGGCGACATCAATGAATCCGCAATAATCAGTGGGCCACATCAATAAATTTACAATGATCAGCGGGCGACATCAATGAATCCGCAATAATCAGTGGGCCACATCAATAAATTTACAATGATCAGCGGGCGACATCAATGAATCCGCAATAATCAGTGGGCCACATCAATAAATTCACAATGATCAGCGGGCGACATCAATGAATCCGCAATTATCAGTGGGCCACATCAATAAATTTACAATGATCTGAGGACCACACGACTGTTAAAAAATAATTAAGTCAGGAAATTTAAATAAGAAAGAGAATTTTTTTTTGTTTTGTTTTTCTGGACTAAAACTGATTCTAAGGGAAGAGTTGGTGTTACAGATTTGTATATACATATTGGTTTCAAAAAGGTTAAATGGAAGTTGAATTAAAATACTTTGTACAATATATCTACAGTAAAAGCGTGTTTTTTTTTGTTTTTTAAACTATCATTTATTCATTGATGAATGAATTTTAAATGCGTCATTTTTTTTAGAATCTGGTGTACCCATTGGCATCCTATCAGTGTGTCGATACGGCCTGGTTTGCAAAATATAGGATTAACAAACTGAAGGAAATCTGGAAGAACTAAGTTTGAAATATTTAATGCGGAAGAAGGTGTAAAAAGTCAATGATATTTTTCACTAAAAAGATCACTATTTGTATTAACTATGAGCTTTTTCGCTTTAGGGTTGTAACAATATTTTAGTCGTCAAATCTGAAAACTGGGATCTGGAATTAGTCGCCAAATCTGGAAAGGGGAAATAGTTTATCCTTATGATCCTGATCAGAACAATGGAAAAAAGTCACCGGTTCTTGACAAGTGTGCAAAATTTTGAATTAATCTGATCTTTTAAAGTGGGTAAAAATCGAGTTCAATGATTCCATTACATACAGGTGAAGCTAATATGAAAGAGTGTTCAAAAAAAGCAAACTACACAAAGGTGTGTCATTGAGGAGGATCATAAAAGTTTAAAAAAGGAAAACCACACAACATCAACAGCGATATGTCGTAGGAAATAGCTCTATTTAAGCAATAAAGAGTGATAAAAAGCGATTGCTGAGCATTTTTTGCCACATAAGAAATACGTTTATTTAATTCAACTTTTTCGGTTCTGTTTCTCTGTTCATTGAGCAGAATTTTTCTTAACATAAGAACAAATATGCTACATAAGATAAATTTTTTTTCCAAGAACGTTGTTTTATTTAAAGAAAATATTGATTATGTCGAATTTTGATATTTCTTACGTTTGACATTTTTAACGGCACGCGTTGCTTTTTATTCATTTATGAATAATAATATTTTTCCTAAGTCGGGTCTTCTGTGATAAAACATAAATGTTCCAGTGGACATTTTCCCATTATTTTAAGTGTTATTTAATGAGTTAAAAAAAAACAATTTCTTTTAAAGGAAGTTAAAAAAAAAAGGTAAGCTTCTTTTTTAATACCGGAGACTAGCTGGTGGCAATAATGTAAGTTTTCTGGTACACAAAAATCATGAGTTAAAATCCTGATTTAATCACTCTATGGAATTGTATGAAGTAAATTAAAGTCTAAAATGTAACATATGCACTTACCTGACATGACAGAGTTGAGGAAATTTATATAAGGTGGTATAAAATTAATTTTACAGTTAAGTTTGATTTCGGATAAATTGGGATTTCTCTCGATTTAGGCTACGAGAATGAAGATCACAATATCTGTCTTTAAGTAGTATTTTATATTCCATATTTTTTGTGCATTTACAGCTGTTGATTCTATAGTGATCACAAATATAAGTGTCAAGTTCTTACACGATAAGAAAAGGTTTTGTTTTTCTTATGGTATCTTTCTTATTGTTTCGTAGAATTTTTTCGTTAATAGGCCTTGAAAATAACGCATCGTTGATATTTGCATTGTTCAACTATAAATATTTTGGCAACGGTCCAAGCCATTTTCTATCTTGAGAATTTATAAGATTATTTCAGAGAAAACGTCTTGATTTGTAAAAAGGACATTTTTTTTCTTCAGAGCTTTTATTCTTCATTTTTTTAGCTGAATACACAAGGTTTCGTAAGGCTGAAAAACCTTTTAAAGAAATTGTCTCTACTTGACAGAAAATTTGGTTCAGAAATCTGAGAAAAAAAGCATAGTGCAGACTGAGACATTTAAATTCTATATGAAATCAACACCTTGAAAGGGTGGAGAAAAAGTAAAGTAAATTGGGTGGTTTCATGGTCAAAGCTTTCTGTTCATTGTTTCTAAAGTTACACGATCCTAGGGAAAAAAGAAAACTAGATACGCACACATGAACAGAGACCAAAAAAACACTTTTTTCATTCCCTTTTTCCGAGGAAAAACAATTTTTGAGAAGTTTACTGTATGGGGTTAATAGAATTTCCAAGTAGTATTAAGAGTTATTTTCGATTTGTAATTAAATTCGAATGAAATGCTATTTTAGCTTTTATTGTTACTTTGATAGCTTTTATACAGTATGTTTTATCTCTCTTTCTCACGCATCTCCCCCCCCCCCCGTATCTCCGGTGTTTGTTACATCTAAATAACATTTTGTGGTTTGACACAAACTCTATGAAAATGCCTACATGTGGTTTCTAAATTACCTTACCATAATCATTATGTTTTGTTTCGTATGCGTGATCAGTCTAAGAAAAATAGAAGGGCAAAATCGCATGTATGATTTTGCTTCCCTTTTTTTTCTCTTCATGCATTTAGTATGACGTTTTGAAAAAAATATTATCAACCGCATGAACCCTTAAATTATAAGGGTTTTACCCTTTGAGAATGCCAACGACCCTAATAGCATTTTCGAAATCATAATTTATCCATCGTGTAACCACACATCAGCGGAAGAAATCGTTCTATCAAAAAGAGAAGAAAGAACCAGCAGGTGCAAAAGAAGACCGTTCGGTTCAAGGTCAAAAAGGCAACGAACAATCAAAACACTAATGGTTTAGCCTTAGTAAATATTCCATTTTTTCACATACAGACTGAAAGATAGTAATTCGTACAAAATTAAATAGCCTAATTAATTACTTGCCCCCATGAAAAACCATTAAGTATTGACAACTATGACATTCACAGTAAACGCATGAATTTGCGAGTATATGTTTCATTTGCTTGCAACCAATTTTTTTTGGATAAATTATAACACTGGTAAAAAACGAGTTTTTTTTTTATATATATGGGTTTTCTTTCAAGCTTCACACTTTGCGTAACAGATTTTTTTTTTTATACCTTAAATCTTAAGAGCAAAAGGGAACGTTTAGTCAAATTAAAATTATTCAATAATTAGTTTTAGTAATTAATTTTATTATTTGACGTTCATTAAATTTATCATCTCAAATAAATACGCTTAAAATTTTTTAGCTCAACTACGCATTGTAAAGGGAACGAATATTGACTTACAAAGGAAGTAAAAGAATTCAAAATGCATTAAAAATTGACGACACATTTTTAAAAACCAAATACACAATGTGAGCGGTAATGGTCTACGTTGCATATAATCCATTTGTAACATTTTTTTATTGTTACAAAAATATAGTGGACCTTACATTGCAGAGTACGATTCGAGTGAATGAATATTAACGTAGTACTGTTCAGCTATATACTCTATGACGCTTTTGGTGACGGACCTCGAAATTTTGATCCATAATCAAGTGACGACGACGACACCTGAGCTGGCATCCCCTCTCCTAACTACCACATCACACCAACAGGAAGATGTTCGAACTTTCGATCCCCTACACGGTACGTCTTCACAGGTACGAGGCTCGAAGTCATGACACGCAGGCCATGAGTTCGTTACCTTGACCACTAGGCTACCGTAGCTACAAGTGCGATCCGAGAGCACTATCTCAATATTAGGAAACTACTTGCAGATTTACGTTTGTCTTGTGATACCTAATTGTGGTTTAATTTGCTGGTTTCAATATTCAATTGTTTCATGTTATAAACAATTGAAATTATGAGGAAAATTTAATTCTTTAAATAAAGTTTTAATTAATTTTTATAATTATAATTAAGTTATCGTATTGTCATCCAAAACGATCGTGTGTAGAAAATTTCAGATCAACTGAAACCCTTTAAAATGTGGAAAAAAAGCTTTTAAAGTTTTGTTTAAAATTTTTCTGGAAAAATTACACGTGTGTATCTTTTGCAATACATTTCAGGAAAAAATGTATTACAAAACACACACAATTATGATTATAATTCCTTATGTTATTAAAAAAATTTTATTGTTCCTTCTCACACATGCTCTTGAATAAAATTCCTTCTTAAGCTAATGCATGTTTTGATTTGTATGAATTATTTTGAGAGAGATACGTATTTGGGATTCATTTGGTAAATTTATAAATTTTTTTTCCTAAATGATTTAAATTAACTTCCAGTGGTCATTACTTTAGGCGGCTTCATACGATCTTTGTCTCGTCTCTAAAATACGTAACAGTGATAATCAGGAAGTGTATTATTATAACGATTAAGCTAGGGATGTGTGAAGCTAGGTTTTTTAAGTTACTTCCTTATTGTCTGAATAGCTTAGTAACAAACTGTATAACCCCCACAGAGAAATGTGAAAGTTTATCGAAATATATTCTCAGATATTTTATGTGAGAGAAAAATCTGAATTCTTGAACAGTTTATCTTTAAGACATCTAAGCTAAAATGAAAAAAGTTAAAATTTCAATTTGTTGAGAGGAATTTGAAAGAAATTCAACTGAAAGAATAGAAGTTTGAGTTGCTGATTTTTCATGAGTTAAGAAGAATGTGAAATATGTTCTTCCATGTTGAGTGCTAAAGTATTAAACGCATGGGAGATAATAGTTTGGAAAACGAATATAACAAATCCAGTCCGAGACCAATAAAACACGAAATCTGACCTTTATACAAGTCCTTATTTTGAAAGAAACAATTTATTTTGGTAAATATACAGTGTGTGTCAAATAAAATACGTTTTAAAATCCCTCAAACACGATTTTTCAATTCCTACTATTATAGGTCACTCTCTCCCTATATATATTAATTTATATATTTTGTTCAAATTTTCCATCATTAATAAAATACTTTCTCTAATCATTCAACCAAGTTAAAATAAATTTTTTAAACCTGTAGTAGATGACACTTGATGTCAATACAGCTTTTTCAAATATTAATTAATTAATTACCGGTTAATTAATTAAATTTATTACCAGTTTTGAACGCCAACTTATATTCGTCTCCATTGTTGTAACAATGACAAAAGTTGGCGTCAAAAACCGGTTTTTCAGCCAAACTAGCCAAACCGGGTGTGCATTGATACAACACAATGCAGACAAATCATGCTCTTTTTTAATTTCTACTATTAGTTCACTCTCTCCCTATATATATATTTAGGTATATATATTGTTCAAATTTCCAATCATTAAAAAATACTTTCTATTCATCCATTCAAAGTAGGAATTGACTTAATTTTTTTTTATATTACTTGTTTTATTTGCATTTGTCTTATATCATTTTTTAACATACCGTTAAGTTTTACTTTTTCAGGTTTATAGAGTCACTGCAGGGGCTTATCAATTTGTCCCTTTTAAAAGTCTGATACCATTCATTTGCACATAATATTCTAACAACATTTTTACTTTATTATTGAAAATATAAAAAAAGCGAAGAAATTAAATGAATATGCGCGTGATTGTCATTTTCTTCTGTATTTTTCTTTCAAGTTCAAAATCCTGTGTCTTAAAAATCTAAGGAATTAGTTATTATCCTTAGCTTTTCAAAAGCTTAATAAGCTATTTTTTTCATTTTTTAACTTTTCATTTAAAATTCAGAAAGGGGAAAATTTAAATAGGATGGGAAACATATAGCTCCGGTAGCCAAGTGGTCATGGTAGTGAAATTATGCTGTCGGAGTTGCAGGCTTGAGTTCTGGTGCCACTGAAAACTCGACGAGCTGAGAGGTTGATGATCGTTAAATCTGTCGAGGCTCTGAGTCCTCACGGTGTGGAAGTTTGGAGAGGGGGTGCTAGCTTAAGTGACGTCCTTGTCTTGTTTACCGAGATCTACAATTGTGGGGAGCGTCATCAATAACCCTCGTGCAGCCTTAAAGTGCATTGCTAATAAAGAATCGAACAGATGAAAAAAATGGCAGTAAATTTTAAATTTTATGAGGAATATGAAGCAGATTTTCCAGCTTATTTCCTCCGTTAACAAGAGAATAAAGATATACGTGTTATCTAGCATCGAAAATGATTATTCGCCAGATGAAAGAAAGATATTTCAATCATGAAATCCTATTGATAGTGATTTTGGGGAAGACAAGACTGAAGTAGGTGGGACTGACGATAAACATTTATTTACGGGTATCCTACGCATAAAAAAGTGATTTTATTATAAATTTATGCATTACATTTTCAATGAATTCTGAATACTTTCCAAAAATCATGAAATAAAGCGATTTCTTTTGTTGACAAACTTACGTGTCTTTAAGATATATCGAATTCAAGTGTCAAGCTTAAATCTTGAAGGGAAGGAGATATATTAAGGTCATGACCGATAAATGTTGAAAAAAATGTAGATAAAATTAGATACCTACAGAGATCAATAAATTTATCTACTTATTTTTATCCATACTCTCTTTGCCTCTTTCTCTCCCATTAATTATATAAAAAGAACATCATCACAAATGCCTAGTTATATCAATAAATTTTATAGAAATAGTTTGAATTTTTTCCCTCAGGTTTTTCAATTAAATAAAAGCTGACGTAAAGAAAGAAGACGATGAAAAAAAAAAAACACTTCTAAATTGAGTGAATATTATAAATACAAATTGCTTAACGAGGCAAAGAGGAACTTGCTAAATTCGAATAGCATCCTAATAAAAAATTGGGGGGGGGGGGTTCAGTTATATATTAATGAATAAGCTATATTTTAAGTATTCATTTACCAAGTCTTTCGGGTAACATCTATAAGACTTTGGACTTTGAGGGGGGGGACCTTTTCCTCCCAAAGAAGACTTTTGTCTTGTTTGGTAATAGTTTAATGTTTGAATGCAACATTTAAAAAATTTTAGTACAAATTTGTTACGAGAACAAGGTAATGCCAAGTTGTACATCAGATTTTGTAGGAAAACTTCTTAAATCCAGATAGTAAAAATAACAGAAATGAAATCTTTCGGATGATAAAATCTTTGTGTACAACTACAGACCGGGTCGTTCTTAACAGCTGTGCAGCGCGTGTACCGCACTAGGGGGTTGCATGGCTACAGCGGACGTGATTTGAGCGGACACATTTTTTACCCCATCTTAGAACAGATTCGATTACCGAATTACAAGGTTAAATACATTTTTGCCAATCAAATTTAATTACTTTTATTAAATTGTTAAGATGTTATAGTGCGAATACATTTTAAACATAGCGAAATGTAATAAAAAATAAAAACTTTCAGAGAAATAGTTAAAAATTAATAGTAAGTAACAGTATAATGAAAAGCATGAATAAATTTCAGGGATTTTGTATTTTAGAGTCAAATAAATATTAGAACAGGTGCAGTTGCCATAAAATTAATTACTTTCATTAATGTCAGTAAAAATAAATACTAGAAGTAAAATGCACAAGATACAAGTAGATAAAAGAAAAATAAATACACGTAAATAAATACTAACTAACCTTTATTATAAAGGCATAAATAGCATTTACTATTGGATTTAATCCAACCTAGTTACAAAAAGATTTTAGATATTTTTCTAGATTGTTTGATGTTTCGAATTCTTTTAGGATGTTTTCAATTCTTTCATTCAATTTTGCATATGTTTTTTCCCTTTTTATTCCAGGTCACCTAATTCTCTGGATTTCAAATTAACACTTCTTACTTAAAATACTAAAAGAAGAAACACAAAAAGTGTCTTTTAAAGAATTCGAAACATCAAACAATATAGAAAAATATCTAAAATATTTAAGTTTTGTAACTAGGTTGGATTAAACCCAATGGTAAAAGATATTTATACCTTTATATAATAAAGGTTATTTAGTATTTATTTTCTTGTATTTATTTTTCTGCTATCTACTTGTATCTTGTGCATTTTACTTCTAGTATTTATTTTTACTGAAATTAATGAAACTAATTAATTTTATGGCAACTACACCTGTTCTAATATTTATTTGAGTCTAAAATACAGTTTTCCACATAATTCCTGAAATTTGTTCATACCCTTCATTATATTGTTACTTACTATTAATTTTTAAATATTTCTCTGGAAGTTTTTATTTCTATTACATTTCGCTATGTTTAAAATGTATTCGCTCTATAACAACTTAACAATTTAATAAAAGTAATTAAATTTGATTGGCAAAAATGTATTTAACCTTGTAATTCGGTAATCGAATCTGTTCTAAGATGGGGGGGGGGGATGTGTCCGCTCAAACCACGATGAGTTTCAAAGTGTCCGCTCAGTCCACGAAATGTTATGTGTCCGCTCCAACCACGTCCACTGTAGCCACGCCACCCACTAGGGCGGCCAAAACAAGGGGAGGCCGCATATAGTTCTATCAATCAAGTAAAATTTTGTACAATTTCTAAAAATAAAGCTTATAATACATCGAACAAATATGCTGAATTTTAAATAGTTATTGAAAAATCAAAATAAGTCATGATTTCACAAAAGCATAGCATAGTTTAAGAAAAACAGAATGCTAGTGCACAGTGTGTTGGTTCACACACATTATTCATTAATGTCGTACATCCTTCATTTGATAGCTAAGTTCGTGACAGAGCTGGCTATACCGCAATAGAAAAGTTTTTTTTTATTTGCTTATCAGTGACACTGGCAATGGCACTGTGGATTGATACCTTGTCGTGTATTATAACCTCCCCTAACATTATCCTCATCGCGTCTAGTATTACTCATACTTAAATGTGTAAGCGAGTTAACGAATTCACAAGATACATTTATAGATAACAATATTTATTAATTTTTCTTAATCAAGGAAGATCATATACACTATTCAAATATAAGAACAATAAAATACAGTGGAGAATGAGAAGAGGTCACTCATTGCGGAACTACGAAATCTAAACTGAATCCACGAAGGATAAGCGCGTACAATTACAACTACACACGCGTATACGTAATTACAATTCTTGAATCACTCACCTGATTTCTTAAACTACGGCAGGTTCGTCTTGTAGGTTATTGGATCTTGATTGGATCACGGCTAGAATTCCCTCTTTAATGTGCGACTTCTATCTTCAGCTTTTCTCGTAGCTTTTCTATAGACTCATTTTATCAACAACTATGAGTGGATTCCCGACGGTTCGATTCACTTTACTTTACTTTACAAAACCTACTTCTTCACTTGACAACTATTACTCATTTCATTTCATCCTCTCTCGATAACTCGCTAAACCCGAACTTATATAAAATATCTCATTTGCATAAATCACGCTTTGGCTCCCGGTGGAGATTGGTTGAAATAAATAAAACTTAAAAGAATTATTGAGAAGATTAGTGAAGCGCGTAGAGATCCGTCACATACTTAATAAAGGCATCTCAAAATTGATTTTTGAGAAAGCTGGCATACGAAAATACCTAATATGGTTAATATTACCAAAGCCACGGGAGTGTTTAAATTCAAAATGCATTTGGTAAATTAAAAGTTTTCCATTTAATAATAGTCTTACAATTTAGACAACAAAATAGAAGAAAGAAGTGATTTTTTTGCTTATGGTTTTACAACGCTCATTAACAGCTCCCATTATCTTTTTTAGTAAAAATTTTATACTTCCGTTAAAAGGTAGTTTCTTGAAAAAATGTTTGGTATATATATATAAAAATATTTGAGAAAAAATCTTGCATCTCATTTTGATTAAATAATTTTCATTACAAAGCCTGTTTGAAAAACACTTCAATATTCGCATAGTATTATTAATGTCAGCGAAGTTTACCGAAGTTCTAAATCTTATTTTATGTTGTAGGTATTTTAGTGGTATATGAAAAAAAATTGCGGGTTTTATGTGTCTTTTTAAAAAATCCCAAAATGTAACAAGATGCCATATAACCAAAAAGGTGATTCAAAAGAGTCACAATACAGCACTAAAAAGAATAACATAATAAAAGCTAATCAAGATCTACAGTGCAATACGCTTAACTCAAAGGAGTTTAAAGAGAAATATCGGATAACACAAAATAATACAATGATCCCGACAAATTGCTATGTATTTTCATGCATCCCCCCCCATCTTAACACGAAAAGATTTCCCTTCTGGGAATGAACAAAATGCCGAAAATACCAGAGATTTCAGAGGGGTATGAAATGAAAGAGAGATGTTTCGCATTAGTTTTCTGTATTATTGGACTGTCCTACTGTATCATCGGAAGAATTCGTTGCAGTACATGATGATAATGTGTGTACAAACCAATCAGGACAGGCAAGACATTTTGGAGTTTGTTCAAAGCTCAAAAAATATCATTGATACAGATTAAGACGGTGAAAATAAAATGAATAATGCATCTCCTGTTCCCAAGTCACCCGAAATGAGGAACATCATGAAAAAAGTATGAACAGTTATTTGACGCACATTCCATTGGTGAAATGAATAATAAAATGGATAACATCGAACTATTTCTGGACAATTTAATAATAAAAAAGACAATGCACAAAGAAAATATCAGATTATTTTCCAAAAACTCAATAACTGTTTTGTTTTTCAAAAAACTTTAAAATTTTGCATTAAATTTCATTAAGTTCTTTTGTGAATGTTTTTTCATTTACATGCATATATACATATCTATGTAAATAAAATGTACTTTAATAAGCTTAATTTTGTTGAAAATATGTTTTTTTACAATATTCTTTAACACGAAATTCTTTTAACACGAAAAAATATTTCACACCCCTGAGTTTCGTGTTTTACGATTTTCACTGTACATAGATCTACAATGCGACTTAACCTCTTAAGTGCCGCTGGCGTTTATATACGTCTCACTCAGCCAAAGCGTTAACTGCCCCGAACGTATATATATGTATTTTCGAAGTGCGATCTTTTCTGCGCACTGCTATCCATAAAATTATTTCAAAGTCTTTGGAATGCAATAAAAGGACTTTGGCAGTGTTTGCAAAGGATTTATTTATTTCAGAGGATTTGCTTTATATAATTATTATTTTTCTCCCCCCCCCCAATACATCACATTCGCACGCCTACGTGGAAAACGGTGGCATTGGGGAGCGAATCGCGTAACTTTTAACTGGCAGTTAAGGAATTAATTATAAACCGGACAAATTATCAAGATAAGAGTTTATTTTTGCATATAATTTTATATATATCAAGCCCATTGGGTCATTGGTATTTATTAAGCTTGTTCTTAACTTAGTATTGTTAAATTAATTATAAAATACATAATTATTATGACATATTAGCTGGTAAAAAAAAGGGTTCTGCACTTATAGTTGTATTTACATTTTATTAATGTTTTACTTTAGTACAGGTAGATGCGTTTATAGCGACAATGTTAAGTATTAGTCAAAATATGAAGAATTCTCTAGAGGGGCGGCGATTAGGTCTTTGCACGCGAGCGGCCGACACGCTAGGATCGGCTCTGACTACAGACTACTATTAGTATGCCACAAACAACTTTAATCATCAATATTTTCCGCATTTGTAGTCCAAAAAATTGACTCAGAAATTTCTAATGATTATCAATTTAATTAGCAAATGTATTTAAATTCACATCAAAGAATTCCATAATATATTGAATAACTAAAAATAATTACAGATACGTCGTTGATAAAAATGTCTATTATCAATAAAGGGCTTAGTAAAATGAAGAATATATAATCAAAAGCCTGATTTTTTTTATTTTGAGAAAATATAATTATATATAGAGTCTTTGTAAAGAATTAATTTGTGAATAAATATAGTTTAATACACATAACCATTGGCGTACTTTAAATGCAATAATTATTTTTTTACAGAAATCATTGCCTGTCTTTGTAAAAAATATTAAAATATCTACTTTGTTCTCTTTCTCCGTTGTTTTCTCCGAATTAATACACGCAGGTATTAATTCGCATCGTAACAAATACTTAGTATCTAGTTCAATTTTTAATGACTTTAGGATATTATTAGTACAGAGCTCTCACAATAAAATATTTATGAGTAAACAAATAAAAGGTTACTTGTTTTTATATTGTATAACAGTCATGTTGAAAAGCAAGGCATATTAAATATTAAACTAAGATTACTTGGGGATTTTTTAAAATTTTATAACTTTTCGGAATTTTGTTTGAGGAAGACATAATTTTTTCATATATAAAAATACTTGGTATTCTAATCATAATTGTATCATTACTACTATTTTCAAACCTTTAATTAGTACTAATTTATTTACGATTTTTCGCATCAAGTTCTTCACTCGAAAAATTTTCTGCATAACGTACTACTGACGAGTAGGTGGGACTTCTAAATTTTTGTACCATATTTGCGAAGTGTAAATAAGTTTATTTTTTTTCCTTAAAATATTTTATTTAAATCAGATGCCACACGTGAGGTCAATGATGCAATAAAGTGGCTAACCTACATAATTAAAAAATCAGGAGTATGTTGAATAATTCATCTGGCTCTACAATTCAAATGAAATCTTGAAAAATACTAACAAATGCGGTAGCAGTCTTTTTCCTTTTACTGTTGTTAACGCTGCTTTCATACAAATCAGATGGATGAACAACGGTAGGGCAACAACCGAATAATGTATTCTACTCTACATTTAATTACAGATAGTAAATAAATGCGATAGTTGATGGCTTTTAAACTTCAACCCCTTAACGAGCACGATCAAGTTAATTCGATCGCATTAAACTGGCCAAACTAGGCACAAACGAGATAATTCGTAAGGAGTCGTATGTTTGCTGCTGTAATTTTCATACTCGAATATAAGCGATCGCCGTCTGCACTCGTGAGACTGAATGCGTTCTGTCGTTGTGATTTCATAAATTTAGATACAATTTATGGCAAATTTAGATAAATATTATTAAAAAGTATTCTTTCATTTGCTGGGCATCAGGATTTGAAACGCATATGTTTTGTATAAAAAACCGGAGATTAAAAAAATTTAGATTTCAGAGAAGCAAATTAGTAAAAAGTCTTTCACAAAGTTATCATAGCGATACAAATATAAAAAAAATCCTGATAGACCAAAATCTTCTGGAATTCTATGACTAACGGAACGTCATTTTGTTCCAAACAACAAGGAAGAAGCTCCTACAAGATGTTGAGCTGTGTCTTAAGCTAAAAGGAATTACAAAGGGAAAAAAAGAGAGTTGTTATAGGTGTAAAATGATTATAATGTTGGGTTTTGTGCTGCACCTTGCTTCCAAATATATTAGACAAAAGAAAATTTTGAATAATTTTCTTAAAATAAATACTACTATTATTATTTATCTATTGAAAAAATATAAATAAATACTTTTACTGATAAAAATATGTTTTTTTCCCCCGAAACAGCTAGTCGAAAAGAAAAAGAATAAAAGTCGATGTACGTGCAAGATTATAATATTCGGCTCTTATCTGCAATGTAGATGGAAATTCAAATAAAAATTTTGATTGATTTTTTTAAATTTCATTTTTGCCTGTTTTTTCAAAATAAGTTTGCATTAGGGTATCGACTACCCTAAAACTGTGAATTTTGCCAAAAGTTGACAAATTTTTTTTATGATTTTATTTTATGGGCCATCTTATTAGCTTTATAAAAATACCAAGTTTATCCTTTTCCGTTCACTAGAACAAAACCTACAAGTGTTTTAGTAAAAGCAGATGCCATTACTTTAAGCAAGATGTCATACTTTAAAACGCGTTTTACTCGAGTCGCGATTATTTGAAAATAATCAAACGGGGTCTGCGATTGCGAAAAAAGTTCTGAACATAATTAACTGAAATTTTTTGTGTATATTCTGTATAATAGTGGAATTGTTTTAACTTTCAGATTTATCAATCACTGTTTTATTACGAAGTTTACAGTCCCTTATGTGAATATAATCACTGTCTTTTTAAGCATTTTCATATAGTAACCGAGATAAAGTGCTCTAGTTTTTGTAAAAAAGAAAATATCTCTTATCCTGAAGGTCATTTCAAAATTGAATAATATAGCATCATATTAGATTGAAAAAATTGAAAATTTGTTCATAAACCCAGGTGCAGAATGAGCCGCGTTTATGCTATTTTTTGTCAATTTTTACCTATTTTTTCCCATTTTAGTAATAGTAATTTTTTTCTCTTCTTAATTTTAGCACATTTCTCTTAAAATGCACTAAACAAATCTAAAAATAACAAAACAAAAACAAAAAAAATCCCCATACCTCCTTTTTTAAAAAAAAGTTGTCGCAGCCAGTCGGATACCTTAAGGGGTAAATTGCTATGCATCTGATTCGAAAATTTACAATTGAAAGAATCGGTTTTCTAATATTGTATTCTTGTTGTAGTACAATTGTTCTTTTCAAATATTTTTTGATACAATTTGCGTGACTGTATAACGGTTGAGGAATCATGTCACAATAAGAATGTTGTGTTCAAGAATCCTTTAGAATTTTGTGCTTCTCTCGGTAACTCAATATCTCAAAGCAAATATCGTGACTCCTATATCTATTTTCAAATAAAGTTGTCATGTGTCTACTGCCGATGAACCTTGAAGCTAAAATCAATCATAGGAAACGGAATCAAATCTTCACAAAAGGTTGCGTGTCTTCCGACTGGGTAATATCAATTCAAGAACAAGAAAAGTTATACGAAACGAAGGCATTTATTACGACTCTTCTTGACAGGTAGCTTAAAAGTTCAGGACTTTTCTTTTTAAATTCTTATTCTTCCTTCGGTATTTTATTACAAGCTCTGGTAGTTTCAAAAGAAATAAATTCCAGCGACACAAAAGAAAATTAAATCTACAGACGCTGAAACATAGAAACGCGTAAATCAAAAGAAGAAACGACTGCTTTCGTGCTTTATTCAAACAAGAATTAGTTGCTCTGGGAAAACAAGGAATTTGTGTGTGTGTTGGCGATCTCAGTTATACGCGTAATAAACTTCATCTTTCGGATCCATTTGTGTTCATTTTAGATTCTTGGTCGTCATCTAGAATTTATTGCATGCAAATTCATAAAAAGTGATCTTCAAGAAAGAGCAAGGTGAAATACTCAAATATGAATCACTCAAAAGTGACTTTTCAAAGGTTTTTTGATTCCCTTTTTAGTGATAAAAATAGCAGTTTATGAATAGATAAAGGGGAAATTTTTTATTTAGTCAAAGTGCTTTTTCTTTTTTAAGCGTAAAAAAAGGTAGTTAATGATATTAATACTTTACGAGTTCAATTAGCTGTCGCAGAAAAAAGTTGTATAATCAACTGTTTATTTTAGATGCACAAAGGTTACCTTAGACAGTGTGTCCGCAATTTAAATAAAACCTTTTTCAACATTTGTGTACAAACCAGTTGGTTACCATTAGCAAGCAGAATTTAGTCTGTAGAGCTTCACTTTTACAAACATTTAATCTATTTTTCTTTAAAATAATAGCTGCGTGTGTTTGATACATGAATTCTGAAGCAATTTTTTCAATTTCGAAACAAATATTCTGTTTCATATGGAACGTTATAAAAATACATATTACATATGTAAATCTAATCTGAATTAAAATAATGTAAATTGCTATTATTATGAAAATTCTCACTAGAGCGTATTTTAATATTGTAAATATATTTGAGAATTCTGATACTAATATATGAAACCCGTAGAAGGGTTTTGGATTTTGCTTGTTTCTAATATGTGATTTCAGATCTCCTTTACTGAACTTTATAACCTAAAAAAATGACTCCTTAGAATTTTTTAAAATTTAGTTTAAGTAACGGAATTTCTGTTGCAGTAAAACAGATTAAAATTTTTGTTGAAAATACAAAAATTTTCTTTTATTTCTAAATTAAAAAAATGTACATAAAAATTCAAACACATATTTGTAATATTATTTTACAAAATATGCAAAATGTACCTGTGTTGCAGTTTTTTTTCCATCCAGTTATATCGAATTTTAATGCTGTTTTGAGAACTTAATTCATCTATTGCTTTCTAAGAGAGAGATCTGGCTTAAGAATTATTTTTATTAAACTGATTTTTTTTTATATTTAAGCGCGTGGAACTAATTTTTTAAAAAAAATTAAACTAAGTTCAGGTAGAGTTTCAAAAATAAAGAATAGAATATTAAAATTTTTTTACTCCTAAGTAATTTTTATCTTTTATTTTTGAAAAAAAAAAAGAAAATATATTCAATAATTAAAAAGAAACAAATATAAATATCTTGGTTTTATTTAGTTGTATCGGTTCTTTTTTGAATATTTTCCTTTCTAAATAAAAACTATAATTCTCTCATACGGATTTTTGCATTAAAATATAACAAACGATTGATCCAAAACAAAAGCACGAATTTATTATTTTTATAGATATCTCTTACTTTTACAATAAAATTAACTTATTCAAAGATTACTGTAGCAACTATAAACAATGTTATTGTAAGCTTATTTTAAGTATTTCTCTTTTCAACGCGAGCTCAATAAAATTTATTTCCTTCACTTTTCCGTGTTAAAATGTTTTAGTAAGTGACGATATTATCCTTCAAGTTATATTTCTTTATTGTATTCAAGTGCTTTCAATCAAACTAATTTCTTTTATGTTATGCGTCCACTCCGGATGATTGGATTGTATTATATTTCGTCACGAGGGAGCGTACACAAATTGTGTTCTTTCGCTTAAATTGAGAATTGTATTAACACAATAAATCCCATAATTTAAATTTAAATTCAGTGTAAAATATAGGACGAATAATACTTTACGTGTAGAATTAGCTCGCTTTTGTTTGAAAGCTACCTAGCTCTATTAAAAGTAAAACAGTACACGGAACAGAATGGAAAGTAGAAATAACGAAGTTATATATATGAGGGATACGTTCTATGAATTTAGAGAGGACTCGATTGGTATTCAGTGAGTGAAATTTATATTGCGAGTTTTAGATCTCGCGATACTTAAGACATTTTCAAGCAAAATAACAATTTTTAAACTTTATTTTTGATGTATATACTATTTGAGACTTTACGGATTCATAAGACGTTTGTCTTATTGTAGAGCTACTTGTTTATGTTATTATGAATATATTATTATGATCTATGAGCTTATATTTTAAAACTTAAAAAACTCAAAAACTTTAAAAACAAAAAAACTTAAAACTCAAAAACTTTAATATTTATGTTTATCACAGATAACTAACTAGTGAAATGGTTTGTAATATTTATCATTAAGAATATTTTAAAACGCAAGCTTAATTATAGGTTTTTCCTACTGCCTATTTTTATAGATTTAAAATTCTGTTTTTCTCTATATACTGAAGCGCTCTTTTCGTCAAAGCGCTAATCATACATGTTTTTTTTTTCATTTTATAAACTCAAGAAAATATTCAATGTTCAACTAATGGAAGAGGTTATTTACATGACATTATAAAATATTTGTAGAATTTTTAAGAAGCTGGTCTATATTTTAAGTAGCATTTGATCTAAAGGCTTGACAAATGTCTCTGAAAATATATCCGATTTATTCTAATTTCTTGTTTAAATTTAGTAATGTAATAAAATTATCGTAATTTAAAAGATTTTTTTTCAAATATCGTCAATGAGAGTAAAAAATAATATTGGAACTATGTAATATAAAAAAGTAACATGGGCATTTTAACACGGGATAGATAGTTTTAGCATAGTTTTATGATTTCAAAGCATAAGCACTTCGAGATAAAATAATTCATTAATAATTTGAATGAGTTTACCATCTTATGTATTTATTATCTATGTTTTCAAACATTCCAATTCATTATAAATCTATATTTTTGTAATTTTGTAGTTTGTATAGCCTGAAATTTATCTTCATGATAATTTTTGAAATTCAAATTTGCTCTCGTTTGTCATTAAAAATTTTCTTATGCCCAACACGCATCTGTTTTTAAAAAAATATTTTCATTGAAAACTTATTTTAATTACTATTTACTATTACTATTAATTTTAATTACTATTTACTATTAATTTTAATTACTATTTTATAAGCTGTTAGGCGAACATTAGGCAAAAAAAAATTTAGGGTTATTAAATTCTACATTAAACAATTTCGACAAACTAAATATTTCAAAATGTTTAATAACGAAAAAACTACGAATATTTTTTTTACATCTGATATATTGTTAAATTTAATAGATTTTTTTATATGGAGGATTTATTATAATTACTTTTTATTTTCAGGATTAACTACATTTGCAGTAGCTTTTACTCGAAACCACTGGAGCAAACGAAGAGAACTATTTCTTGTAATGTCATGCGTAACAGCTTCACACATATTTCAGTTCAAACTTAAAAAAAAGTGATATTCTGCCCTCGTAAATTCATGTAGGCATTCTGCATTATTCACATTTCAAGCTTTCATGATGTGCATCATGCTGAAAGCAGAACGTCAATGAGAGGAAAAAATTACAAAAGTCACGCGAACAAAATCTAAAAGGTAAAAGCTGTTTTATTTTGAAACGAATCTTAACTTGAATAGAGCATAGAACCCTGACTTAACACGCGTGCCCCAATTGATATTCAAAGCTTTTTTTTTTTTGTAATCATCTACATGGAATAATCGAAGCTTCGAGTACTATTGTTTTGTAAAGTTACACAATTTGGTTTAACACGCGAAATTAACAACATTTTGTGAAATCGTTGTTTTCGTTTATCTTCAAGGTTGTTGACACTACGTAAAATGACCTTCCCCCATTATTTTAGAGAATAATTATTCGTAGTAAAACATCAAAAGACACATTTTGCACATCATATTATCCTTCACATATATTTTTAAAACATCCCTTTGTGTTGAAAATTCCTTCCTTTGCAATTTCCTGAATGCGTTTGGGAGAAAAATTATCTTATCTTATTGTTTCAAACATTTCTGAAGATTAAGGTTCATTCTCTCTCTCTCACCAAATTTAAAGAAGAAAAATTAGAGACAAAAAAGTAACATTGAAAAAATGATTTCCGCTCCAAACATTTTTCTTCTCTTTTCATATTATTAGGATTTTTTTTTATAATTATAAAAAGCAAAAAGAAGAAAACTAAGTTAAATTAAATGCTTCAAATTCAGAAATATGTTTGACTTCGTTGTTTAATTGAAATGCAAATGGAAAATGCATCTAAAGTTGCTTGTAGGCTTACTATTTATAACTATTATTTCTTACTTGTATTTAATTTATTAAGCAGATTTCTATTCCGATAATGGTTTCTCCCCTAGCTAAATATTACGTATAAACAATTTCTTTCCTTTTTCAATTAAGATTTGTTTTGTGTGCCATTAAGTCCCTTATAAAAACTATTAACAGATTCTTATTAATAGGCTACAACACCTTATTTTAAAGGGAAAAAAACGGGCTAAAAATAATTTTTTTTTTATTTAAGGAAACATATTTTAGAACTTGATTTAAGCAAAAAAAATCAATCAACATTATTATTTGAATTTCGATCCACGTTGCAAATAACAGCCGAATATTGCAACCTTGCACTTACATCGACTTTTATTATTTTTCTTTTCGACTAGCTATTTAGGGGAAAAAACATATTTTTATCAGTAAAAGTATTTATTTATACTTTTTCAAAAGAAATAGAATTTATTTTTAAGAAATTGTTCAAAATTTTCTTTTGTCTGATATGGAATCAAAGTGCAGCACATAACCCAATATTGCAATTATTATACATGTAACGATTCAGTTTTTTCTTTTCCATTTTCCTCTGCTATCCCTTTAAGCTCAACCCACAGCACAATATCTTGTGGCGGCTTCTTTTTTGATGTTGGAACAAAACTTGGAAAATAACGTTTCGTTAGTCGTAGAATTCCAGAAGATTTTAGTCGACCCGATTTTCTTGTATTTGCATCGCTGTGATAATTTGTATAAGTCTTTCTACTAATTTGTTTCTGACATCCAGATTTTTTTTCACCTCAATTTTTTTATACAAAACATATGCGTTCTAAATGTTGATGTCCACCAAATGAAAGAATACTTCTTCATTATATTGATCTAAATTTACCATAAATTTTATCTAAATTTACGAAATCACAACGACAGAACGCATTCAGTCTCACGAGTCCAGACGGCGATCACTTATAATCGAGTGTGAAAATTACAGAAGCATAAAATACGACTCCGGATGAATTATTTCATTTGTGCACAGTTTTGCCAGTTTAGTGCAATCGAATGAACTCGATCTTGCACGTTAAGGTGTTAAGAAACATTCCTTTTTCGACTCAAAGATACTAATGTCTTTTAAAAAGGTATTAATAATGGATTTTTTTTGGTAATTTTTACCTTAATCAATTGACGAAGATATATCTTAGTTGAGATATTTCTCTTTCTAGTAAAATATTACGCAATGCTTTTAAAATTGGGAATATGAAATAAATGTATTTATATATGAAACACAAAATGTAAATTTTTTCAGTTATATATATTTCGGGATTATATGAAATATTAACAACTGAGGAAGAATTTATATCGGTAAACAATTCAATTAATTTACCCATTATCTCTAAAACACTTTAAAAATTCCTAATGTTTCGATTTGCTTAGCATTTTTAATCTTTATTATCTTCAAATCTGTAAAAATGCCCTTTCTTCTGTATATCTAAAAGATTATTACAACATCAGGTATTATCAAAGACATTCGCCTATTTTAGATAAAAACATGACAGATCTCTTTTTAGGCTCAATTCTAGAGATAAAACGCACCTTAAATAAGCAAGAAAAGAAAAATAAAACACCTTTGAGTTGCTTTTAATAGATTTTTGAATTTACCAACTTCAGTCATTTACTAGAGAAAAAGATTAAGTGCTTATACATTGTTGCATTTCGATATATAAGGAAAATTCTTATTTTTTTGGTATAGATTAAATTTTAAATGTTTTATGAAACGTTATATTACTATGTAACGTTTTTCTCTGAATGTATTGATATTAAATACTGAGCAGTCTACCCAGAAATATAATTTTGAAGAATTTTTGTAGACAGAAAGTTTGTATCACACTTTATTTGCTCTGATACTTCAATTTCAAGAATCTAAAATATATATTAAAAATTTTAAGTTGTATATTTGCATTTTTTTCTTGAATAATTAAAATAAATAGAAAAATCATCTCGAATTTTGTGTTATAAGTTTTTCAAGCAACTCAAACGTTTCAATGACTGTAGACGGAAGAAAAAAAAGAGAGTAAACTGACGAATAATGAAAGCGGATGAATATTTCGTCAAATACGAATTCATTGCTGTATTGGATTGAAGATGTAATTTTTTTGTATCCCAATCATTCTAAATTGTGAAGCATAAATTTTATTTGATTGAAAAGGAAAAAAATCATAAATATATAAATTCGTACATATTCGGGGTAGAATGCAATGGTATCGTTAAATCTAATGAACGATTCACGTATATATTCTCTATAGAAAATTACTGATAAGTATTCGGCCATGAAGCTCCAAAGTATTCTATATTTTTTCTTCATGTTTCATGGCTATTTTCAACCATTTGTCTAGAAAATTTAAAGAAATATCTACTTTCTACGTTACTACATGAAAAAAAGTTATTTTATTAAGCATAACTGACCTTCATATCTTTCACAACATCAATTTAAAAGTAAGTCAACTAATGTGATAATGTCTCTTGTATCTTGATTTATTATTATTTTTTTATAAAAGGAAGGTTAAAATGGATATATATAGATGTGCTTTTATGAATAAATATTCCTAAAAACAAATTTATAGCCTATCTTAATTATTCGCGAAAAAAACATGTCTTATAGTTCCAGGATCTACCCTCTTTTTAGCTTAGGATTCAGACACTTTTAAAATTTAAAGGAAAGCTATTATGCTAAAAGTGTGCCAAAAAAACAACAACGATCAAATGGCAAAAAATTTCAATCGTAACACTCTGCCTGCTTTAACAACCTACAAAAACCATTGATAATTAATACTTTTCTAAATACGTGTAAGTTATATTGTAGAATTTTTAAACAACAATAACTACTGGAAATATTTTTCATTTAATTCTTGGCAATAGTGTTCGGAGTATTTGAATTAATAGCAGGATGGTTACCGGGGATTTTTCTCGAAATTCTCAATCACGATCAAGTGTCGAAACGCCAACATAACAAAACACAGCAAAACATAAAAATGATGAAATGCATCAATCTATGTTGCCTGGAGTTTAAAAATATATCAAAAGTAAATTAATAAATCTCACGGTTCATTCTAAATAGCATTGATGATAAATTTTGATGCATAGTTTTCTAAGCCTTTGATAAATAAATCATTACAAACGAAAACGAATAACTCCCAAAGATAAAGAAAAGTCAGTTAAGACTTATACTAAGGGCAGTGGCATTAGTTTTTCAAAACTTATCTGGTTTTGTATTCATTACAAGACTGAGTGAAATTTTTATTGACGTCGCTCACTACAGCAACGCAAAAGTTATTTGAAAGGGACCTTGTAATATTTTGAGCCCTGGTTATATGATGAGGACGATGCCCGAGTTGCACCTTTGCAAAAAGCAACAAAAATAAATTATGAAATGTGTATGTGTATTCCAATGAGAATTGCTTTACAATAAATTCTTTAGCGAGTCGAAGATTTCGATAATGTGATTAACTATAAGAAATAGATTATGAATTAAGATGCACCGAGGTCAAATTTTGCAACTTGTCAACCTCTCCTTTTCAGTTTAAAACGTATGAGCTCAAAACTAATACATTTGTTCACAACGTATGTCCTTATTACGCTGCTTATGAAAAAATAAAGCAGTGTAAAAAAAAATACCTGTGTGAATCAAAATTTTCTCTAAATTTGGCTTTGGATACACGATAGCAAATTCAAACTATGGGAAAATAGTCATATTAATAAAACAAGTAATATAAAAAAAATTTTGTAATTCAATTCTTACTTAAGTCAAAAAGAAAAAATTTATTTTAGTTACTTTTTATTAAATAGTTACAATTAATATAAATATTATAAATATATAACAAAATCCCAATATTAAGTGACAATTTTCCATTTCCTTTCTGTATATGGTGTTGGACTATTTTTTGTTTGTTACTATTTACTCATTAATTAAATTTAATTATTCTAACAAAATAGTATAGTAAAAAATAAATCACATTCTCAGAAACTAGGCCATCCCAGGTAGAATTTGAACCCACAACCTTTGGATTAAAAGCCCAACGCGATATCCATTGAGCTACAGGAACATAATGAACGATTTTTCTTTCTATATATGCTGTTGGACTATTATTTTTGTTTTTTACTATTTACTTATTTTGAATTTAACTAATGAATTAATATTTGAAAAAACTGTATTAACAGCAAGTGTGCACATTACTTAGTTTAAAAATTGTATTTGAACTTGAATGGATGAAAGAAAGTATTTTACTAGCGATTGAAAGTTTGAAGATGTATATAGGGAAAAAGTGAACTAATAGTAGGAATTGAAGAAAAATCAAAATCAAAATATATTAACCAAGTTTTCTCAGACACTTCCAGATATTAGTTAAAAAGACTTTACAATTCTTTTTAATCTTGTGAAATCATTTAAATATTTTTTTTTAAGTAGTGAAACCGGAATTTTAGATTCGATTAGTGTTCGATTTAGTTACGTGTAGCCTCTCCTATTATCTTGCTTTTACACAAGAAATGATTTCTGTCCATTTAACTCTAAAATCTAAGCAAATTCATTATAAAATTTGCTGCATCTTCAGTCTGAGCACATAAACACATCACTTTTATACAAATCTAAAAATACTAAATCTGATTTCATTTACGAGAATAACTGTTAATTTGCAAATCAAATACAAACATTTACTCACCGCAAAACAGTGGCAGGCAGTAATGGACAATCCAATAGCCAAAGGGACAGATCCTTGCACGTCCAACCGATGTTCATCGCAAGCAGCAAAGACGGTGAGCACGAGAACGAAAGTGATACAGAATTCCACTCCTAGCCCTTGTACAGAAGACAACTCCCCGTTCACAAGAGTCGATCCCAAAGCCCCTCGCTGATCTTCCGGAGTAATAGCTTTCAAAAGCGCCGCTCCGGCTATCGCTCCGCAGCACTGACCGACAATGTAAAGTCCAGATCTAATAAACGAGCATCTCCCAGTGATCATCATAGCACAGGTGACCGCCGGGTTGATATGACCTCCACTCACCCCTCCAATACACTGAGCAATTGTGGCCACAGTGACCCCAAAAGCGAGAGCGATCTGGACAATGGTCGGTGAAGTGTTTTCGCCCCATCCTCCGATGCAAGAGCCGCATCCCACCAGGACTAAAATGGCTGTGCCTAAGAACTCAGCCAAAACGGCTTTGCAGAGCTGGCTGAGAGCACCCAATTCTTCCATGCCACACACTGAACGGAATTCGCTAACACGGCCCATATCGCTGCGAAGACGATGCTTGTTATCGAGGTGGCTGAGAAGAGAATCAGTGATAACGCGCGGTGATAATGAAGGATAAAAAGAGAAAAGTTGTGGTGGAGAAAAAAACTGCTCGTGTGTGTACGTTTATGCGCAGGTGCGCTGAGTGGAAGATGACCAATCAGGAGGGAGAAAAGTTTGGGACTTTTTGTGCGGCTGGGATTCCGAGAATCAAAACTAATCTGGAATTTTTCTTCTGGAATGTTTTGGTTGAAATAGTTAGGAGACACTAAAAGAATTCAATTAAAAAAAATGAATATAAATTGTTGAAAAGAAAAACCATTACTTAGATACAGATATCGCTGGTAAATGTGTGTATTGAGGCTTTTTCCTTAAAAAATATCATTTTTCGATTAAATCAGTTATTAAATGCAATCGACTCTCGATAATTCGAAGTTGAAAGGGACCAATGAAAAACATCGAATTATCAAGAGGGTAGGAAAAAACTTCCGAAATTCACGAAGAAAAGTTTTTCTAAGACATTTAAATTTGAAACTATGTAATAAAACAACTATTGTACATATGTATGAAATTTTTTTAAAGTATTTTTTAAAAGTACATTTATACAGAACAAATATTACACTGAAGTTAAAAATTCTCTGTATTAAAGGAATACATACTGTGCATAATTAATTTTTTTGACGAAAAAATCTGTTATTCTTTTTTTGTTTTTGGCATTCAATCTAACTTTGTCAATATCTTTTTCTGGAATAACAGAAGCTTGAAAAACGTCCGAATCAACATGATTTTAAAGGAAAAAATTGTGTAGTTTGTTTAGTGACACTTTTAGCTTTTGTCAGAATTATCGGAGTAAACTCCGCTGCTCATCAAAGGGGCTACGTTATAGAGGAGACAAGCAGAGACAATACAACAAAATACATGTAAGCTCCAACCTGCTTGCTACAGGACTCTACATGATAGTGAATATTTGAATTGTCGAGAGTTTTATAAGATTACTTGGAATTATCGTGTGTTGTAGTCTGGCCAGCCACCGATATAAATTACTTCGAAATATTGAGTGTGCCAAAACGTATTGTTTAGTTCGAAATATCAAGAGTTTTTCTAGGGACTGAGCATATACTTCGAATTAGCGAGAGGTTCGTATTATAGAAGGTTTGAATTAGTGAGAGTCGACTGTATTTGATAATTGTGTTTCTGCTTTGGCATGAGCATTTCTCGTAAATCACACACACACACACACCACCACTTTATAAATTAATCTTTAATATTATGCTATATTTATTTTGTAATATATATATAAGTAGAAAAATATACCATAAAATCCACCCAACAACGCACACTTTCAACACAGAAAATAAGATCAAAATTTACGTGCGCAAGTTATACGCCGGGCTTAAGAATAATAGCTTTTAAAAATAAAAAAAGAGCATAAAAATTATACATCTATATATATCGAAATACTGTTTATTTAAAAGAAATGACATACCGTATGAACTTGTAGCTCTAGAAATAATCTATTTTTTCAAAAGCCTGGGAGAATACCTCGAATAAATTACTTTTTAAAAAAAATAAAAGCATTGTATGCGTGCATTTCAAGTTTCTTCGGCAAAAGAGGGTGTGCGTTATATTCGGCTAATATTCCTAAAAATTAAAAAATGCTGCTT
This sequence comes from Trichonephila clavata, assembly GCA_019973975.1. NCBI lineage: Eukaryota > Metazoa > Arthropoda > Arachnida > Araneae > Nephilidae > Trichonephila > Trichonephila clavata. Next base: position 72,078 of record BMAO01014656.1, on the reverse strand, counting down.
GAAAATATAGGTGCGCATAATATATTCACTGGATTTTATGGTATATAAGCTTAGCCTTAAAGCAGAGTAATATAATTTACTTAATATATAATAAAATTCATTTTTCTCATTCCATGTTTCAAATGTACGCTTTAATTTTTTTTACTTAAAACAGTGTTTTTACTGGTTTCAATTAAAATTTTTATTTTCTCAGAAACTTCTTCTATATCTGTAAAATGCAGCGCAAAATTTATAAATGACTTGTGAGAAGTTTTTCTGTATGTAAAGCTAAGTATTTTAAGCGTAAGTTTAACAAGAGAACTCGGTTTATCATAATAAATGTTATTTATTACAGTAAAAAAATAACGCTAATTTCGAAGCAGATGAATGAACTATATATTGATTTATTCTGAAACAGTACTTTAAAAATTTGGTTTTTTTTAATACATTATAAATTTGTTTTCATATGCAATAATAAAATTGGTGGCAGAAATTAATTTAAATCTGATTTACATTTTTATGCAGTAAAAATCAATTAAAATTGATGATGCTTTATCTAAATAAATATTTTCTAAAGATTAATTTTATTCAATATAGTAAGAAATACAACTCAGCACTCGTCCCAAGTATATATAAATTATAAGTTTTTAATCAATTGATTAAAACTTTTGGTAAAAAGACATATATAAAATATTTTTTTAATAGTCTTAAATGCAATATTAAATTTTCATGTTTTTTACATCGATACATTTCATTAGTACTAAAATATTAATATAAATGTTTTCTCGAAATTATTTTCATAATAAGTATTTTTTCCTTCACGTGAATAAATTTAAGAAAAATTACTTTTGCATTTGACTATAAAAGGAGGTAGCTATGTTAGAAGATTACCATGTTTGAACTAAAATTGTTGTAACTGAAATATTTGACATTTTTTTGTTAAAGAAATCCAAAACAAGTACACAACGACATTCTTCAAGCCTTTTAGATAAAAGTTTTTCCGATTGCATATTTGCGACTTTATGTTGTAAAGTGCAAAAACCGAATTGGCATTCTACACAGATAGCAAAGGTTGTTCTTCAAGGTCAGTCATTGTTTGTAAGGAAGAAAAAAAATATTCAGAATATGCCTCCCCCTCCATTGTGTGTTTTTTACAAACCTGAAAAGAGAACATAACAAACAAACTGGAATTGACAAAAGAAACGGACACATTTCTTAAATTTTTCAAAAGCGATTCCTTGTATTTAAGGCAAAATGGTGTAGGCTTCCCTGATTTCTATAAGCTAGCTTGAACTAAGTATCATGCAACTAAAGTGTTTGTAAAAATCCAAAATTACTAACTTGCTTTACTATATATTCCGAAGGTAAAACACGTTTCCTTCTGAGTTGCGAAAACTTATGATTTTTCTTGAGCTTCTATGTTTGTAGCTTTATTATTCTCTACTAGAGACACAGAAATAATTTAAACACCAATATAAATGAAACAGATTTTAGAATTTAAAAATAGAGATGCTGCAGTATTATAAACATTACCGACTTAGGACAGCTCTTAATATATAAAAATAATTTCTGTAAAAGTGGAGCTTAGCAAGTTTAACGGCTAGCAAACCTTTCCTTTTTCTGTTTACATAATACTACGAAATATTATTGAAAATAATGGTAGAATCTATAAACAGATCACAAGAAAAAGGTAACTTACGTAAAGTTGCATTCAAAAACGCAAAGACCCTGTTGAATCTGTGTAAAATAAGCAAGTTACTGACAAATTCTGGACTCAAATACAAATTCAAAGCATATTATTACTGGTCGTATTGTAACATGGCAAAAAGCATAAAATTATTCGTACTAAAACAATAATAAATAAGTGTAGGAAGATAAAAATATAGTACAATTATATATGAGTAAATTTTGGAATAATTTTGTATTTGTCTATAGTAAGTACTAAGGTTAACAATAAAAAAAGTAAAATTATTGGAATATATTAAAGTTAAGAGCTACTGTTATGTCCTCTGTGAATTGAATATGTAAGTAATTAAAAGTTATGATGAAAATTAAACGATCTAATAACTTTAAATTCAACCATAAAACTACTTTATCCGTTGGCGAAAGGCTTTAAAAAGGGCTGAATTAGCATAAATTCGGCGAATCTAGTTTTCTAAAAAATTTGGACGCGTTTCCCGTCATCTCATTTCGCTTTTCCAAAGTGCAGGGTAAAGTACACGCTACTCAGTGTGGCTTGCTAGTTATCATGATCGATTGGACATAATTTAACCCCATCTAAATTTATATCAATTTTCAAATCATATGAAAGGAACCAAATATAGATTTTTTTAACGGCAACAACTCGTTTAAAATATTATATAATCCCTGTAACTAAACAATGATTATCACACATACACATGTGCACAATAATTTACTGAGGTACTATTTAGAACAAAAATACCCATTCTATTTAATTTTATAAAAAGTTATGTTTTTAAAGAACAAGTTAAATGTTTGAATTAATTTATTACATCTGTTCACATGGAAAAATTCACAAAATAACACAATTAAAGTACAATGATTAAAAAAATTTAAATGTATAATGCAAATGAAATATAATATATAACAATGCAACTACACACAATTCACTTAGTATCAATTGGGAGAACAGCTATTTTACTAATAGCTCTTTTAAATTCACCTGATTTTGTTAAACCTTGACGACTTCACCTTTCCATTTGATCCATGATATACTTCTAGGATTGGACTTAAAGCGATATGGTACCATCTTTACAATTTTTTTTATTTTTAATATTTGATATTTGGTTTTAATTGTATTTCATAAAGGTTAATATTTAATAATAATTCCATACAAATTTTTTTTAATTTGTTGCAAAATGTTTGTAAAATTTAAATTTTTTGTAGCTTTCTTAAGCATTTTTTAAATCCCTAAGGCTTTTTTAAATATGTCTCTTTTCTTTCAAATTTTTTCCCAAGTACCTTATAATATACTACATAAAACTGTGCATGGATTTTTTTTCTGCTGCTGCTCTTTAATTTTTTATATAGTTAAACTTACAAAAATTCCCCAAAAAACATTAATTTTGGTTTTGAAATTTTTTAGAAAAAGTACTAAACATGTTAGAGCTAATTCCATGTACAGTTTTACAAAACATACATTTCAGAACATGTATAAAAAATCAAATCCATACTTCAATTATCAAGAGCCTTAGGGTTTTGAATAACAGTATTTGTACAAAAATTCAACATGGAGAAATATGAGTTTGAAGTTTTCATTCCATGAATAGCATAATATAATATTCATCGAATAGTCTGAAACTTTTCTGAAATGTTAATTAGCTCATTTAAAACTACTTACCATAAAAAACTGCACAAATGTAGAACAATTAAACAGTATACTGCCATAATGAATATATAGAAAAAAAAAACGAATGAAAGATCAATATTTCATAAAACTTTTTTTCTTAATAACTATAAAAAAAATACACACACTTCAGAGCTAATTCCACGCTCAGAGCTAATGCACAACATGTACAAAAGATGTTTATGCCTTTACTTTTTATTTCCATGATTTTAAAAGCCTTCGCATGTTAAATATTGTACACGAATAAAAGCAAAATCAAATAACAATTTATAGGTAAAATACATCAAAATCTAACATCTGTGTATGTGCATTTGTTTAAATAAATATCTTAAAATATTTTAATAATAAAAGTTTTGAATCTCGCGAACATGGGATATATATATATCACCAAAAACAAATATATAAAATGGGAGAGTTTTCTATTCTTGCGAATTAGATTTTTAATTATCTGAGTTATCAAAATGAGATTTAGTATTTGTGCTTTGGGAGAATCCGTTTTGAAGTTTTAATTTCATTCATAATAATATCATAAAAAGCACGCACAACTTTTAAATCTTGACCAAATCCATTTGATCTTCAGTAAATTTAATTATAATTCACAAACTAGAATTTTTGCATGAATTGCACAATTCTTTCTTAAAATAATTTATTACTGCATATATAATGTCAATCTGATTGATGCGCATTAGAAAAATAATTAATTCATTTTTTATCAGGCTCTTTTCTAGCAGATAATCTGGAATGTAGGCATGGTAGTTGCTGTTTAGCATCAAACATTGCTCCATTACTTAATGAAAAATGCAGGTAAAGCTTTGAAATTTTTCAGGCATATTTATAAAGATTCGGGGTATCAAATGAGCCAATAAAATATTTTTCGACAGTTTAATGATTTTTAGGGTACCATATCGCCTTAAAAGTCAAGTATTTACGGGTAAGAAAAGTCTTCTTTGTGTGAAAACCATTTGACTTACCATCAGATAATTTTTTTTCTATTATCCATTTTGATCTAGCTTGCAATGTATTCAAATAATCGGATTTCCATTTTTTCCAACACCTTTAATCATATTTTAAAAATACATATTTCAACTATTTCACTTCAACAAAAAGAAATGAAAAGGGTTTTTCTGATTAGTCCAATAATGTTGTGTTTAATTGAAACTAAAAGAAGCAATTAAATAAAGAATAAGTTCAGTTAGTTATAATTGAAATGTAAATCAAATTAAAAACCGACGTGGTAATAATAGTCTAACATTTCTTACTTCTTTTTCACTTTCTCTAGAGTTCCTAAATCCACTAGAAAGAGATTCCAACCATTCGTTCTATTTATATGTATACAGGATATTCCAAAAATAGCATTCAAATTCTGCGCAGATATATATTCCTGTAAGATATATAGTTTAAGAGAAAAATATGAAAAATAAATTATGCCAGTGCAAGGAAACTTCACCACATCAACAGGTATTCAAAAACTGAACACATCAACATGCAGTGATGCTGTTGATGTGTTCAGAAAACTGGACACATAAACAGCAGTATTTGCAAATATTTAAAAAGGCAGATGTTCAAAACATCCAATGTGCATATGGAGGCAGGTTTGAGCGAACCGTGGAATGAATGAGTGCACAAATCACAGCAGCGCCGTGTTCCTCGAAGTATAAGTAATATGCAGATGAGCATTTTCATTCGTTTGTGTGGTCACTTCGTTTCGATTTACCAATTCCTTGAAATTGTCCCATAGGAAAAAAAATCCAACGGTGTGAGATATGGCGATCGTGGTGGCCACAGAACCGGACCCAAACGTCTGATCCAATGACCGGGGTATCCCATACCTAGCCAGTCAAAAACAGGAATACAGAAATGCGCTGGAGCCCAACATGAACTATATGCTTCTTCTTCTTAGCCAACGTTCACCTTTGGCTGTTGGGCCATTACGTGACGCGCTGACCAGTAGAGATGGGCCTCCTTGTAAATGCTAATTTGATATTTTTTCTGTGGTCTAGAGCAGAGAAAGTCCTTAGGTGTTCAGCATCCATAGTACCGCAGCCGCTAAGCTGGCACTCTGGTGATGGTAGGACATTGATGTGGTGAAGGTGTGCGGCAAGATAATCGTGTCCTGTCCTCATCTTAAAAGCTGCTACATTAACTGCATGGGGTAGGTTGGGATCGAGGGGGCCTCTGGAAACGAGGCTTTCCCAATTCTTGCCCAAAGAGATCCTCTGCAGCCGCTGACAGTTCCATCTTTCAACTGCTGATTTTATCTGGGACTTGACAGAATAGAGCGTGCTGGACGAACTATTATGCATGATCATTCATTGATCAACATTTACCGTACTTTTCTCGTAAACTGTGGATCGTACAAATACAGTTCTTTGGGCATTTTTTATGTACACCCAACGAGGAATCAGGCTGTGCAGAGTTTGGGCTCTATTTTTCGGACACCCTGAATGAAATGGAAAAAAGAAACATAGAGCTTAAAAAAGAAAAATAGGGCTGAAAAAAGAAACACAAAAATGAGGCATAAAATATAACATTTATACTTAACAAACATTTTACTGAGCGTAGGTGATATATCTTTCTTTAAATTTTAAGAATGAAAAAAAAAACATTTTTCTTATGGAGCTTTTTGCAATTTAACTTTAGTTTGTCTTATTTATCTGTGCTAGTTATCAAGTAATTCATATAAAAAATAACTGAAAAAAATCCCCACGTACAAAACTATTTAATAAATAAATCAGTTTTCTTTTCTATTCTATTAATTTTAAAAACTTTTTAACTGAACCTCATTAAAATTTATTTACGTGAAATTAGCGAGGTAAAAACAAAAATAATCATGTAACCCATGCTTCATTAAAAAAAACACCGCATCCTAACATTGACTTTTTTCTTGCGCATATATTTGATGTGTGGTGCATGTCTTAGTGGTAAAAAATATAAGAAAACAAAGTTTCCTCATTTTGAATAGTAAACACAAACAAACCATAATTAATAAATTGATTTTCCAAAAACAATTAATTTAAATAGAAATATCACATTTTCAGGTTTCTCTTATTTTTTTTATCAAAAACATAGAAGATGGGGAAAAATAGAATCACACCAGCAATTTTTTAACAAAACGTAAAAATATCAAAAATACACACACACACACACTCTGTAAATAATAATTAAATAATATTTATTTATCCTTTATTTAGAATTGTATGTTAGGAACATTTATTATTTTCTGCTAGTTTGTTGTGCATAGACAGGTTTCTGACCAGCTTCTACTATTCTTTGTAGGAATTCAAGTTGCAATCGCAGTCTTTGCCTTATGTATTTTTTTCATATAAAATGAAATAGTCTATGCTAGTTCAGTAGAAATTACTGTATTTTTAAGAGATTTATCGCTAAAAATAATTCAAATATTATTATACCCTTATGCAGTTGAAATTACAATACTTATAGTCCGTTTTGTTGAGTATTCTAAAGTAACTGAATTACTACACATTTACTTTTAACAGCACCAGTAGAACAGCGATAAAAATGTGGGGAATAAATTCCTTATAATATTAAGCTGTATTAATCTTTCATTCAACAAAATTTATCAAATAACTTTTGAAATCTAATGGACGAAGTTAAGTATCCTAATTGAAAAAAGCTGCAATTAATTTAAAAGCATTCTTTCGTTCTACTTACCTGTGTGAACCTACATTTTCAAAGATGGATATAATTAAAACAATGTGTCATTCCCGTTTCACAGACGATCACTTAAAATCCATTGCATTTTCTGATGAAACTTTAAGTACAAGAACTAAATTTAAATGAAAATGATTTATTTTTTTATGTATTTTGAATTGTTTGATAATAAATGCATCATTTGATATTAAATTTATGGGTATAGTTATTATGTTTGTATTTTGAGTTAAAACGCAGTTTTAAAAGTGTAAGGTTTTTTTTGTAGTTATGTAGATAAGTACATAATTTGTATTTATTATTGTTATAGTATAAATAGCGTTGAGCTTTTTTTTGTGCTTATTTCACTTACGCCCCTGAGTGGACCGCAACACCTTGAAAAATTAGAAGTAGACCTTGAAAAATTAGTAGTGTCATGTAAAAATCTGGCCACCCCTGATATAGAGTCTAGGCTTTCAGGTTAGAGGGAGAGATATGACAGAAAACAAGCGGACCAGTGATTAATCAAATTGAATTTGAATCGCGGATATTTAATATTTGCTAATCGAATTACTTAAGGTGACGAATTGTCACTGGAGATTGAATCTAGATTAAATAATGAAGAAGTCAGAGCTATTGAATTAAGTAAGTGTATTAAACATTAAAGCCTTCTCATATCGTGTGCACCTTGTTAATTGTCTTCATATTTATTAATTGGGTGCATCTCTTATCCTTGATCGATTGAATTGGAGTTGTGGTTAATATTGTGAATAAATTAGATTGTTTTTAAAATATGGCTAGCCTTCCTTCCAATTCTTCCATACATTTAGACGCTCTGGCACACAAAACCATTGTAGATTATCCTCCATTATGAAAAATAAAGTGACACAACGAATAAATCAACAGGAAGGCACATAAACTGAACGACTGAATCAACTAAACATTAGTCTTAATAATTAAATAAAGATTTTCTACTTTAAATAGGATGAAAAGGGTAGATTGAAAAACTTCTTTCAATAGCATACAATGGATTTTGTATAAAAGTGGTACTCTGTTTCAAAAAGATTATCCCAATGGGGAAAGCGCGCGTGCGACCTTGTCGTCTTTCATTGAGACTCTCCAGTATTTGTGTAGGCTGCCAGAAAACAAAAATGGGCTAGAATTTATGTAAAAAGGTTCTAATTAATGTGAATAAAATAGCTCGTATTTTTTCAGGAAAAAAAAAACAACCTAGCGTTACATAATTTTACATAAACTTATCCGTTTTTACAACGCAAGGCGCTTTCTGAATATTCATTCAGTAATGAATTAATTGTCTTATGTATTTCGTTAGTCTTTCCAATAAAACAATTTTTGATTAAGTGGAAAATTTATTTTTTATAAAGGTTTTATTAATTTTAGAAACTCACCTGCAAAAGACACATCTTCTCACTCCTAAAGTTATCAATAACACAGTGACATTAATTTTTTAGATTAATAAGGTAAATATGATAAAATATATTAGCCTTCGTAAATGATAAGTGGAATAAGAATATCAGCCGTTAAAAAGTATATATGCGAAATAAAAATTGAGCTTTAAAGTCGTTGATTTTACTGTATAGAATTTAATAGTAATAAATATAATATGTAGACATATCAATTCTCATGTGAAATTTAGTGAATATTTTTTTTTTTTTTGCTAGTAAAAAAAGACAGACTCAAAATAAAACTAAAATTTTAATGCTCTACAAAAATGTCTTCTAAACATGTGGTATTTTAAAAATATTTAACTTTTTACTTTTAATGATTTTCTATTTCAAATAAGAACAAAATTTTCGTATGAATCTGGATAATTTTAATGAATTCTCATCCACCCTATTTTTTTCCATGAAAAAGAATTTCTAAAATAATTTAATAAACTTAATTTTACTAAGCAAATCTCTGTTTTGTCAAAGCCCATATAAATAGGTAACTAAGTTGTTCCTTTTCTTGTGAACTTGAAAAATTTCAAAAGAATTAAAGTATTTATATAATTTTTTGTGATAATTTTTAAAGTTTAATAGAGTTAAGATCTTATTTCACTTTTAGAACTTTTATTTTAAGATTTTTTAAGAAATAACTAGAATTAAAATATTAATTCTAGGTATTAAATTATGTGAATTTAATTTAAATATATTTTATTAAAAATGGGGTTTTTTAGTTATAGAATTTATAGATAAATTTAATACGTAATTAAAAATTAAAAAATAGATAAATAAAATTTGTAGAAATATATGTATAATTGAAGAACACTTTCTCTCAATATTGTAAATTAATTCTAAAGGAAACGAAAGCTTTAATGCTCTAATTATAATCATATTCAGACACAAAAGCTTGGAACTTACATTTTAATAAATCTTTTTAAAAATTTTTATTATAATACATGTAAAACTTCGAATTGAAACTTAATAATGAGTTTAATAAAAACATATCAAAAATAGACAAGTGAGTATTATATTTGTATTTTAAAATTTATTTAGTAGAGATATGATAAAAAATATCGTCCATGTGGATAAGCTGACTAATGTAATAAAAATGCTGATATTTGTTTTTAAATTTTCTTAATTTATTGAAAATATTACAATCAAATGTCAATGATAAAATGAAAACCACTAATCAGTTATGAAGTGTTTTACAAAACAATGCACAGATATCATATCTTAATGGGTGTTAAAATATCTAATATCACTTTTGGATGGTTAAAATATATAATAACTGCAAATCATCATTTGAAAATTATGTACAGTTTCTTTTTAGGTTATTTAACTCTTATACGCATTGGAATAGCGTACACAAGTTTCAAAGCATTTTTGATAAAATTAAAAGAAAATTAGCTGTAAAATAAATGAGTATAGATAATAATCAAAACGGGAATATTAAAATAAATTTTATTAAAAACACTAAGAAAAATCATAAACATTTAATTTAATTAAAATATATAAACACAAACAAGTTTCTTGAAGTATTAACTTTCTTATTAGGTGCATAATTTTTATATGGGGAGCATAACGTATTTCACTAAATAACATGGTAAACATGGCAAGTACGGTAAACATGGCAAATGTGGGCACTAAGGTAATATGGGCACATTTAAGCAAATACCCATATTACTCGTAATGGTTTTGAGTTGTATGGGTGGTGTATTCGTACTAGCGGTTGGTAATGCTTTAGTGTCATGGTGACTTTGTGATTTGTTTGTGCTGTTCAAAAAGAAGTGCAAATAGACCGTTTCTAATGTACGTACAACTACTTGATACTTCAAATTGGGATTGTTGTTATATTTTAGTTATCTTACTTAAGATTTAACTCTCAAAGTTAATTAATTTTACATGAAACCTATAAATGGCGTAATCTAATCTGATTGTAGTATCCATTATCGGGAGTGGGTGGTTTTGTTCTTTCTCCCTTCGACAGCAGTATATATATATATATATATAATACCAACTATAAATAATTTTCACAGGAGCAAATATAGGCAGTTCCGAGATTTGATGAAGTAATGCTTTTCAGCCCTACTCAAACTTCTTCCTTATAATAATTTAGGCCAAATTACAGTAGCACATGGCTCATCTTGTCACTACTGAATTCTAGCAGTCAGCAGCATCATTTTTAGACGAGCTGAGTTCAATTCCAATACTGAAAACACAACCTTCAAAAATCACGGAAGACGTGAGAATGTTACAAGAGATCTGACAAGTGCTGTAGGTTTGGCTCCTACGAAGAAGAGTTGCCAACGGAGGTCGTAGAGAAGGTGTAGGGTTAAAACGCAGAGCAACATCAAGTACCAGCAAACACAATTAAGCCTGAATTTGTCCTGTTTGCGGTGCTAAATGTTATGATGAAAATCAAGGACAGAAATAGGTGTAATGTTGTGGTTCTTGTTTATCTTGATTCCATGAGGAATGTGTCGAGTTAGAGGGTGACTCCTATTGTAATAAGTGTAGCATTTGATGCGAGGGCTAGTCCTCATTAAATGTTGTTTTTCTTAAAGTTCGTAATAATTTGTGTGTTAATTTAATAGTTTATTTGTGATTTTTACTATTTAATTATTTTTAATTTATAGATAAAAACTTGCACATTTTTTGTGATACAATTTGTTCAATAACAAAGTTTTAAATTTACTTCTTATCATTTGCCAAACATGTAATCTGTGTAAACACGCATTTTAGTTAGAAAAGGTAAATGTATATAGAGATGACAATTTCTATTATCTTTTTTTCATAATGTAACCTGCTCATATTTACGGCAATTGTGCCCATATTACCTTTAGTCGAATATGTGGGAAATTGCGGAATTCATTTTGGAACTTCTTTATAAATTCAGCAACAAGAGAGTTAGAGGTTTGTTAATACAACATTAAAAAGACCATGCTCTAAAGTTTTAAATATCTTAATTTTGGAAAAATGGAAAATATAGTGTAGTGTATTTTCAAGTAAGTGCCCATATTTGCCAAGTTTGCCCTACTATTTATCTAGTCTGTTAAATTAATAAAACAAATAATACTGAGCAACCTCAACTAGCTAATGCATCGATATAATGGACAAATGGTGATCTTCTCTGGCTGTCGTGGCTCTTTTGGATGATCTTGCCCAGGTTTTCTCTCGATGGATCTGGTATCCTGAAACTGTTCCCATAAGTGGAGCACGAAGCTGGACGTTAAATAGAACTCTAAAAATATGAATTTGAGACTGGTCTGCTTCTAGCCTACCCGCAATTCGCTACCTCATTCCAGTTTATAAACGTTGGTGGTTACTCATTTTTGTTGTTTGAATTTTAATTTAGCTGATTTCTGCAAAAAATACCAAGAGTTTCTGGAAAGGTGGGCCAGCGAACGAAATGTAGATTTTGGCATGTGCGCTCTAATAAATTCTGTTATCCGACTAGATCTGACCTACACTCGTGTACGCTTACGTATTTGATGTACAAGATTTGCATCTTTGTTACTGAGCAGTGTTTTTACATTTCGTTCAATTCGTTTCATTAAATTCAACAAAATATGCAAATTTTCTTCATTTTGAGCACCAGTGTATTTTTGAAAACTAGTCACCATGAATGCATCCTTTCTTTCATATGTGCCTTGAGTATTTGCCTCAAAAATTAAGAACATTATATATTAGTATACATTCTAAAATAAAAGTGTTCCTTATAAAACTGTCAAAACTATAACTAGTTCAATAACTGGTACAAGTAATAGTTCAATCACATTAATTAATGCAACTAAATTTAACATTAAGATATTTTTAATAAAAAAAAATGTGTAAAATCAGAGTTAACAAGATTCATTTTGATTTGATTCTTATTAGCATCACATTCTTAAGCAACACGAGGGCTATTGGTAACGACCTTGTAATCTTGAGCCACGGGTAAGTGACGAGAACGATACCTATAAGCTCTAGCCCCCCCCCCTTCTAAACTTTCATACTATGCCAATGTGAAGACTTAAGGCCTCGATAGACTTAACCCGCATTAGCTCCTCTACACGTTGGGTCATCCATTGCAATAAGACTCGATTCCGAGACTCGACAATGCTGGCCATAAGTTCATTATCGCTTGGCTAACGCGACTACATCAGAGATGTAAGTACAAATTATAATATATGATAAAATAAAAGTTGTGGGTACGAATTATGAATAAATAATGAGGAATCGGTTTTATTGATTAAAAAGCATAGAACTATCAGTTAACTTATAAAACAGAATTTGAAATTATAAAAATTATTTCCTTCATAAAAGAGGAAATAAACACACACACACACACACATATATATGTATATATTACTATCTAAAATCTAAAAATATCTTGAAGTACTAATGCTAGTATATAATCTTATATAAGAGTTTTTTCTTTTGTTATCACAAAATATTATCATAAATTTATCTTCAAAGAATAACTAGCATTCCCATTTTCCGATAACAAGTAAGGTTACATTCGGTAAGATAGGAGTTTTTATAGAATAAGGAAATGCCATGGATGGAGCCTCGAGATAAAAACAGGAAAGGATCATTTTTACATAATCAAATGAGAAGATTAATTTTTTATCTCATGCATATTTTCTTTTGACGCATTAATGTGGTCATGGTTTCCAAGGTCATGGACTCGTAGCTGGCGTGTCATGAGCTCGAGCCCAGTGCGACTGAAGTTCCACCGTGTAGAGGGGTTCTTCAACATTCAGACGTGACTCGTTACATCCATCGAGGCTCAAACGTCCTCCCGTTAGTGTGGTGTGAAAGTTAGGAGAAAGGATGCCAGCTCACAGGTGTCGTCCTTGGATCTTGAACATGGTTCAAATTACGAGGTCCGTCGCCAAAAGCCCTCGTGCAGCTTTATAGGTTGCTCACTGTCCCTCACTTGGCATATTAATATTTCATGAAAAGTATACAGCGATGGAGAAGAGTTTCATCTCCCAGAGAGTTATATTAACGACGTACGAGGTCTATTGGTAAAGGATCTCGCAATTTCGAACCTCCATCAGGTGACGAGGACGATACCTTGGCAACTTTCTCTCCTAAGTACCACACCAACAAGGGGCTGCTGTATCCTAGTGGTCAAGTTCATGAATTTGTGGCCGGCATGTCATGAGCTCGAGCTCAGTACCGCTGAAGACCCACGGTGCATAGGGGCCGATGCACGTTAAATAAGTCGTGACTCAAACGTTCTCCCGCTTCACGTGGCGGGGAAGTTAGGAAAGGGGTGCTAGTGCTCAGGTGTCGTCTTCTTCCCTTGACCATGGTTAGAAATTGCGAGATCCATCGCTAATATCTCTCGTGCAACTTTATAGGGCGACGTAAATATAACTCACTCGCCACACCAACGAGAGGACGTTTGAGCCTCGACATATTTAACGTGCATCAGCATCTTCTACATGGCGGGACTTCAATAGCAGTACTCTCGAGCTCTTGACACGTCGGCCATGAGCTTGGGACCGTTATCATTAGGCTACAGTGGCCACGGGTTTCATCTCAGAAAATCAGCTTCAGGAAAATATACACATAATTCTACGCCCACAATAGTCTCTTAACTTAAGTGCTACATATATACATAACTAATCTTTCATTGAGTAAATATTGGCCTTTTACAGCTTAGAGGATTAAAATAGCACTTCATTAAGCTTGAATTGAATTAATTTCTTACGTTATTGAAACACACACACATCTGAGTAGATATCATGCTCCTTTCTTCTCTTTTTACTGTTCCTTGCCCTCTTTTTGGTCCTGGAATTATTCAAATAATAATCTCCTCACATATGGTGGTGACGCACTTAAGACAAGTAGAAAGAAAAAAAAATGAACTGAATCGCACTCAGTTCTCAAATTTCCAATATAAATTAAGTAAGTAGTAATAAATCTGCACATCATATTAAGACTCTTTTGCTTCGGTTTTTTTTTAAAAATAAAAGAATTTACTTCTACAAGACATGCATAATTAACATGTCTATTCGTATGTGTGTGTGGCCTTCTTTCAATGATATCAAAATTAACTTAGTCTGCGACAGTTGATACTGTTTTAATGTTTTTAACAAACTAATTTGAAACAGTCTCTCATCCTCCATCTGAAGTAATGGATATCATGTTCGCGCGCATCATACATTATTTCTTTACAAGTACTCTCTCGAGTAATTAACTCTAGCAGATAATTATCACATCTTTAAATAAACTTTGTAATGGCGGAGAAAATTTAATCTCATTTGAAGCAAAATGTTAAAAAAAATTCTCGATTTACGTATAGTTTACACCAAAAATATTAACTGTCGCATTAGTATGAAGAAATAATGTATATTATCATTACAAGATATATGATTTAATTTAATTGTGAGTAAGAAAATACAGAATTAAAACTTAATCGTAAGCTTATTTTTTATGGCTCTTTTTACTTCAATCACATTCATAGAGTATCATTTAAAGTATGCGGCTTGATAATAAAAAATAGAAGGAATTCATGTTTCAAATGGAGAATATATTTCTTAAGTTTCTTCTGAAATTGTGTTTTAGTTGTGGATTTAGATGAAAGATCCTAGTGTAGTTTAAGTCAGTCATAGTTTAGATATCAAGCTTAGAGGTATTTTTGTGAAGAGAAGAAAAAAAAAATTTTTTTTCCGCCTGAGATTAATCAAACTTTTGCAGTACTTTGTGCGTGGGAATTATATAAGATTAAGTATTCATATTTCTAAAAGAATAACATACACATATTATGAATTATATATTTCTATCTATAATAAAATTACTAGGTCTGTCGTCAGTAGCACTGGTGCAGCTTTTAGTGAAACGTTAATTTAACTCTCACTCACTATCATAATAAGTTTTAGTTAAAAAAAAGCTTTTTGTATTAAAAAAGGGGATAATTCATAATTTCTTTCTTTAAAATAATTTTATGGTACTTATTAATCACTATTTTGTGATAATTATAATGCATATTAATCATAAGGTCTACGATCTGCCTTAAAAATATGAAATCGTCGTAACATTTTAAGAAATCTCACCTGTGTGTAAGCCAATAATAAAATCCTAGCATATTTTACAGAATAATATTATATTGAATATATTGATTAACCCTCTTGGTACTTGGTTCATATGATAAATTGTATATGGTTACAAATATTTTTATTTTACCGCCAAATTTTTGCTTTTTGTTCTGACTTTTCTAGTTCAATTGAAACGCTTTGTTTAGTGATTTGAATATATTAAATTTGAGTAATTTTTAAAAATATTTCTCCAAAACGATTATTTTTTAGGGATTTCTTTAAAAATTTTAGCTGAAATTATTTGTACCTTTTTCACGTCACATCTCCAAGAAGGATTGTTTTTTTGGCGTCACACTTTGAAACAACACAAGGGATTTTGGCAACAGACCTTGCAAATTTGAACCTCGGTTAAGTGAAGAAGACAACCCTCTACTCTCTCAACTTCCTCACTACGTCCCCGTGAGGACTTTGAGTCTTGACAGATTCAATGTGCACCAATTACTCTACACGGTGGGTTCTTTAAGAACATCAGAACTCGAACCTAAGTCTCAACAAAGGCAACACCAGCAATGGGTTCGTGACAATGATTACTCGGTTACCTCAACCACGTCGTTTCTCCCAAACATTCAGTGCAAGAAAATGATTGTAATATAATATAATACGTAATATTATATAATTATTCATATTATATTAAACCTATCAATCATGATATAGAAATAGAATAAGTCAAAAAATTAAGTAGCATTTTTAATAAGGTAAATATATACAGATATATACATATATATATATAATAAGTCGAACCGTAGTAGGAAAGAAAGAGTGACATTAGATATTTTTGCAATAGCTAAAGATATAAGATCCGCACTTTTTTTCTTAAGAATCCCTTTCACTTAAAAAATTCCGCCATTGCGTTAATAAGAAATCATATTAACTATTTGGCGTTCAAAATAATATAATTTTATAGAATTTCATACTTTTCAATAACATTTTATCTGTGAAGTTAATATGAGCACTTCTATTAGTATGAAGCAGAGCCAGTTAATATATTTTGTCAGTTAATACATGGGAACATTTCCTTTAACGGGGTAATTTTAAACATTTAAATTACTAATATTTTTTTGAATTTCATATTTTGGAAATTCTTTTCTCTATTTTTCTTTATAATATAATTCATTCAATTGTAATAAACAAAAATTACGGAAAAAATTTTTCATTCAGCTTTTCTTATTATTTATAAATGTTTCAAACGGTTAAGCTCACATGCATACATCTTGATATAAAATAAGACATTAAAACAAGCTTATCAAAATATTGAAAGATTTAATTTCTGAGTTTTACTAGTAATACTGATATTAACTTAAGTTTAAATATATTTACAACTTAAATGATAAGTATGAAAAAGTCATAAAGTTGTTATTTTAAAATATAATTACTTGTGTGTGTGTGTTTTAATATTTTGCTCCAAATATTCATAATACAGAAATCTAATCGGACAATTCTTACCGGAAATTTAAAGAAAAGGCTGTCCCTCTCTGTACTCTGAATCAGCTCCCTCTTTGCTTATAAAAAAGGTTTTTGCGGCCATTCCGCACAGATTTTGTAATGGAATCCTTTTTTTACAAGTTTTAAAATAACACCGTTTTTTCCAGGTCACAGTAATCTCAAAGTGTGTACCTCTTAACATATCTAACCTGTGCCCTTCCAAACTTTGTGACTGTAATATTGGTGGTGCGCAAAGCTTTCAGCATTTTATCCTTTTTTTCTGAATTTAATCTATATACTCTTAAAATCAACTGGCTCCTAATATTTTTCTAGTTTATTTCTTGTAAGGCTTCATTCATATTATTTTTAAGCTCTTTGATTTGATTTTTTACCTTTTGATTTGTGTAATTCAGCATTTCTCAAACTGTGGGGCGTGACCTCCTAGGGGTGTGTGATAACTCTACGAGGGGGGCGCAAGCATATTGAAAAGTTGAAAACAAAATTTTATTTAAAAAATTATTAATTTACTGAAGTTAAACAAAATACATTCCGACATAATAAAAAATAAAATACATATATACACTATCATACTACACTTATAAATGTATCAGGCCTGCACAATGTATTTTACAATTGTTTTCACAATACTCAGTTGAAAACATGGGTTTGTCATATGTATAAAATTATATTTAAAAGTTAACACTTATCTTGATAATTTGTACGGTTTATAATTAATCCCTTAACTGCCGATTTAAAGCTACGCGTTTCGCTCCCCAATGTCACCGTTTTCCACGTTGATACGCGTATGTGAGGTATTGGGGAAGCAAGATAAATAGCAGCAAATCTGAAATAAGTAAATCCAGCGAAAACACTGTCAGGGGCTTTTATTGCATTCCAAAGCCTTCGAAATAATTTTATGAAAAGCAGTGCACTGAAAAGATCATACTTCGGAAAGACGTATATATACCCCAGGGGCAATTAACGGTTTAGCCGAGTGAGACATTTATAAACGCCGATGGCACTTGAGAAGTTAAACTCGTAGTGTAGCTTTAGCGTCAAAGTATAGTATTACTGAATTCAATACATTGTTATTCTACGAAAAGGGGACGCGTTGAAAATTATGATTGGATATTGGATCACAAGTATTGAAAGCTTGAGAAACACTGGTGTCATTTGTTCTGTTATTGATTAGTTTCTTCTGTTTTGTTTGTTTCTGTACGCTCCTTGTGATACTTGTGGTGTACCAGAGTTTTTTTAAAAAGGATTTTCTAGTCCGATGCTTGTCATCTCCACAGCTCGTGACAGTCGAGTCATATTATATATCATCCACACTTTAACAATAGTTGCCATAAGAAATAATAGAGGAGGCTGAACGTTAAATGAACTAATAGTTGTTAATTCCCCATTTGATGTCAAGTGAATGTTAGGGAGAGAAGTTCAAGTTCACAACTCTTTGTCGCTTGAACATGATTCAAAATTATAAGGTCAATCACCAATAATCCATGTATAGCTTAATTCTTTACCACAGACCATGATTAGTATATTTACCACTAATTAAATTTTAAATATCCTTGGGAAGCTATTTTCCCACCTATGATTTGTGTTGCTAGCACTTCGGTTAGCACGACAACTGATATATGGATTTCCATGTTTCAAGAGCTAAGGACGACCTGTAAGTTTTCTGAGTAGCATGAAAACTGTTTCAGATGACGTACGATTGACTAAAGCTGGTGACCATATGCCCCCTTTACAAAAAACATATAGGCATCGCCGTTTGTGTTTTATTTAAGCACATGGGAACAAGATACTTTTATATAGTTTACAATATCCCACTATGTATTAATCCCTGTTTTCTGAAATTTCGTGAAAAGTATAATGTGTACAAAATTCTTAAATTTTTGTATACAAAGTAAATGTAATTTATAACTTTCAGCTTTTTTTGAATTTACAAATTATTTTTCAATATAATGTAATGCAATATAAAAAGAAATGCAAAACATAAGATGCCCTACCTTGAAATATCTCCCAATTGGGTGGTACCACCCAACCAAAATGACCACCAAAAATTATCTTGAAAATCAAATTAGTTTTAAGTAATAAGTTAAAAAATTTTTTTATAAGTCTATCAAAACGTGAAAAATATTCTAACATAGCATTACTAGTTTTGTAAAGGGTTACAAGAGTTTTCAAAAACTTAATCACCTTTTCCCATCTTTAAAATCCAAAAAAAGAAAAAAATTCTTAAAAATAAATTTAGAAGTTTCATTACAAATACATCTTTGACAAACCTTTTATTTTCGAATAATTTCTCATAATCATTACCAAAAGATAAAAAGGCTTATTAAATAAAATTTGCCATTTGCAACAGAACAGATATACATTTTGACTGATTAACGACGTTCTGTCGAGTCATTCCGATTTGTTTTCATCACTTTATTGCCTGTTTTTCGACTTTTTATTCTGACTTGCATAAGGCTTCTCCATTTTTCGAAAGCAGCCACACTTGCCAATAGGTGATTTTTACAGGGTCACGTATTTTTGACGTAATGTTTCACCTAACCCTTGAGCTGGATGCAGAGATACAACAAACTAATGAGATGCACCCTTGTATCACGTTAAGATTTACAACATCGACCATTAGGCAGCGGTTTTTAACCTTCTCTTCAGCGATATTTCAGATGCTCATTTTATGTAAATAGATTTTTCACTTAATTCGTTTTCAACATTGGACTATTGTTACAGGTTTGGTGAATTATGAAATTAATATGAACGTTTTGTTTGTCAAACAGACAAATGATTTTTGGTTGCATTTTCAATGCCGATTGGATTTGTCATCTGTCAGATATTCGACGCTGGGATGTGTAGCATGTTTTGAGGAGATTCATTTTAGCTGAAAGAGTAATAAGCATAAATGTAATACAGAATCAATGATTATATAGTTATAATAATTATTGTTTAGGAACTGTTATGGCTATATAGAGTAAATGAGTTAAATATTAGCTCTAAATATAAAATTTTGTATTATAATAATCAGTTTGCGCTATTTATTCTAAAAATAATATGACAGAGACAATACATATAGCCAAACACATTTATATTAAATATCGTAAAAAGAAAAATTGCATAATGAAAGAAATGTGTGAGTGAAATTTACTAATAATAAGACTAATTTTAAAGGGCTTTTTTTTCGCAGAAGTTTTATTGAAAAGTGGGCATGAAAAATTGCACAAAATTTTTATAAATAAATGTTTTTTTTTTTTTTTATGAATGATGGAGCCGATTATTAGAATTATTTTTGATCATAAAGCTAATCATATGATAATAATAATAAAACCAAAGTGGGGTAACTAATAAATCCCCCCCCCAAAAAGGGAGCTAAACTATTAGAAAAAATCACCAGGAACCGGGGAAAAGTTCGTTAAATGGAATTTGAAGTTATTTTACCAAGAAAATCATAAAATGTTCTTGGTTCCAGGAAAAAGTTCACAAGATAGAGGAATTAGTGACATGGAGGACTGTTTTGTTCAAAATCGATACTATCAAGTTTTTTCAGTCAACTCAATAAAGAAGGTTTCCATTATTGAATTCTAGCTGATAAGGTTTCTGATAGAAACAAATAGTATTTCACCGTGCCATAAAAGTGAGTTTTATTGTAGTTTTCAACACTTTTTTCGCATGATTATTGAATTACACGAATTTCTTTATTTTTTCTCGCACGGATTAACACAAAAACAAATTCTTATGTTAATAAACAAATAATTTTTCATAGTTTCTTCAGGAACTTTTCTACCATGTAAAGAAAGCCTTTAATGCTCCTAAAGGTCGTCCATCCGGTATAATGCTTAGTGGCGTTGACTGCTGTACCGTAGGGCCTGGGTTCGAATCCCGGAGAAGGCATGGATGTTTGTGTTGTAAGCCCCCGTGTGATACATAGTGTGGTGCACGGGGTTTATAAATGTTCTCGATAAAAAATGCTCTAAGAAAAGTGACCGTAGTAGCCGAATGGTCAAGGTTGCGAACTCGTGGCCGGTGTGGTCCAGTCACGGGTTCGAGCACTGGTGCCACTGAAGACCCGCCGTTTAAAGGGGCTGATACACTTTAAAGCTGAAAGTCCCGCCATGCAGAAGTTAGGAGAAAGAGGTGCTCTCTCAGGTGACGATTTCGTCCCTTAACCATGGTTCAAAATTAAGAGGTTAGCGTCGCCAATAGTCAAAGAGTGTTGTATTAGTGTGTGGCGTTAATAAGAACTCAAATCGTGAAAGAAAATAATTATCCAGCTCTTATTTTAACACGTTAAGTGGACTTTCTACGAACTCAGGAACTGTAACAGTGATATGAAAAAGGCCAGACTTCAGAAAGAAAGTTATCAACCTCTATTATATTATATGGAAATGGTTAAATAAAAATTTATCTAAGAATATATAGACGTTACAGGGAATAATGTGCAAACACAAGAAATACTTCAACAATTAGATGAAATATGATCTCTTTGATACAGAATGTGATTCACACACAATTGAAGACTGAAACACAACCTTCGGAAGAAAAAAAAAACTCATCTTTTTCAGAGTCATGCTGTACATTTTTGTAAAGGTCACTTGTAGTTGCATAATGTATGCAAATAGACTGGTAGAAAAGAAACAAAGGCTTTCAGCAACGCGGAGTCGTGTCTAAGTGATAAAATGTGCTTTTCATCAACATCTTCATTGTCTCAGAGCACTATTGCGAGACATTAGAGCGTGATATCTAAAAAAAATACCCTATCTTCACCATTATTAAAGTTACCGATAGCCTGACTCAATTATACTTCACGACATATCAAGAAAGAATATAAAAAGGGTATTTTATATCACCACCCATTGTGATGCATCTGTTTTTCGTAAATTTTCTTGTTCATAATGTATTTACAAATGCGATCGATCCAGGGATTGTATTCCGTGTTTGCAACTGAGGTAGAAAATTGTTTGCTGTTTGTAGTGTTTCTTTCTAAAGCCGATATGACATAAAACAATGGATTATTTGTAATTTGTGATATATTTTTTGCATAACAAGCGAGAACAATTTTGACTCTAAGTAGATTTCTATATTTTTATTGTGTAAAAAATTTGGAAGTTAAAAAAACTGTCCATTGAAATATTTCATAATGGAATTTTATGAATATATATAAGGCCCATGTTTGAAATATTTATATTGAAAAAAAATTAAGAGTTCAATGATATTTTCCTTTTAAAAAAAACGTATATGCCTATTTAAACAAACTGTATTAAAATAAGTACATCATTAAAATTTAGAATTATTCTCGTCAATGGGTATGACTTTTTAAACTTTTATATGAAGTATGGAAGAGATAGAGAGAGAGAGTGACGTGAAAAAGTGTACGCTGTGTGTGTGTGTGAAATTGGCTACATTAAATGAAAATACATTCTAGAAAATGAATGATTAAAACCCTTTCAATTTAAACGCTTTCTTAAAGCTTAAAATTTCCGCAAAATCTGTACTACAAAAAGGAAATTGAAAATATCTTTCAGTAGAGAAAAATTTTCCTAAAGTAATAATTATCTTTCTATCTCTGTTACAGTACGTTTAATTCACAAAATAAGAATAAATTTAAATTTTTACTGGAGATTTTCGGACATTGTTTGTTCAATTTAAGTCATTAAATGTAAAATACCTTAGCACCAGGTTAATATATAGAGCTACAGAGATAGAGAGAGCGACGTCTTTCAAATATAATTTTTAAAGTTGGCTTAAATCTTTATAAGTTTAATGGTATACTTAACGTTGGTGATAAACTCTACGATACCTAAAAATTCACATAATTTTCTTTTTTTTCTTTTTAAGTGCAGGAAAATTTCTTAAAATTTGGTGGAAGGATTTAAAATTTGTTTTATAGACTTTCATTTTCCATTAGAATTAAATTCTTTTCCGTCGCTCTTTCTCCCTTCCCCTAACATTTTTGAGGGGAGGGGTAAGGGAGAAATAAGAATATTTTAAGCAAGAAGCAATTGTAAGCTTCAAAATAAAGAAAATATTTAAAAAAATTTTGTGTAGGAAAAGCTCTTTTGATTTTTTTCTCATTGAGGTTTGTTTTATTAGATTTATTTTACATTTTGAATTTTCTTAAGACTTTTACGAAAAATTTAATGGAATTTTGGATACAGTTATATGATGTCTTCTCTTAAGCTAAATAATGGGACATATAGCCTCCAGACTTTTTTGATATTGAAAGATGCTTCTTACTTAATATTACATTACAACTTCACTATTCTACAGATAGCTGCACATTTAATTACATTAAATGTGCCGCGCTTTCTGTAGCCCAGAGAGCCCACATAAAGCAAGTTCTGCATTTTATCTTCTATTTTGTATTTCATAAATTCATATTTAATTTTAAAAGAAAAGTGAAAAATGGCCTGTTAATAAAATATTTCAATGAGCCTGTATCATAAATGAAATGTGTGTTAAAACTACAAAAATTATTTTGAAGTATGAATATTTTTTTAAACCTGAAAAAATGTATTGCGAGTCAGCATGATATTGGTTGAATGTTAGTATATTTTAAACTACAAAAAAATAAGGCCCTTGTGTGAAAGTAGTTATTCTGTAAAAGGTTTTAAAATCAGTACGAATACTGTTCTTATTTTATCTGTTGAAACATCAAAGAATTATTTCAGGACTTGCATTCCTGGATGAAAAATTTGCCATTTCTTTTAAGTTGTTTGTAAACTCTTAGTAAAATATTTTCAAATGCTTGTCCCAGATTCAGAACAAAAACCACGATAACTATTTATACTCTTCCACTTACATCTCGCTTCAAGAAATTAATTGGTTTTGATTGATTCTCTCTCAAGCAACTCGGGGATGTTGGAGATAGATTTTGTTAATTAGAACCTTGGCCGAAAAATGTCAACAACCGAGATGGAATTTTTTATAACTTGCACACCATACTACGAGGAATTTGGGCCATATTTTATTTAACATACAGCAGTATCTATTATTACACACTGCGGTTTAGTTGGTGGGACTCTGGACTGAAATCTTCAACTTGACTCATTTATCTTTGGGTATAAAGCTCATGACCTTATAACTAGAAGATTACCGTGGTCTTTGACTTTAAGAGAAGAGACAAGACACAAGAAATCTAGATCCAGTTATAATTGGATATATTGACAACTATAAAACAATTTTTAGTATTTTCCAACACACTTTTTTCATTATTTATCGATAACTTCGTTGATAAAGCGATGCAACGTCCTTAGGTCTTTATTTCGAGACTGAGTTTGGAACTATTCATGGTTTTGTAAAAATGCAAGCAAAATCATGAAACCAACAAGAATACTAATGACATTTTTGTTAAAAATGACTGACTTCTGAAATTTTGAAAAAACTGCATCATTTATTACTTTGTTGAATTTGTTCTGCAACATTTATTTGATTTACTAGATTTATATCGCTCTTGATATTTGTTACAGATCATAGAGAATAAACCTTGTAAATTCAATCCAGATCAACAAACTAGAAGAAAACCTGAGGTTGATTGATTGGTTCGTTATTCACATGTTGAAGTCGCACGAGAGCCAGGGGTGACTGATCTCATAATTTTGAACGTCGGTCAAGTGTCGATTTGACCATCGTTTTTGTAAGGTTGGTGTACCTTAAATCTATAAAGGTTCAGAAACCTCGTGTTAGGGAATCGTGACGCTAGTGTGGGGCGTAGAATGCAAGATTAGGTACTACCCTGTCATTTGAGGGTAGTTCAGGCATATTGGTTGTGTTTAACTGTGTTTTGAGTAGAAATGTGCTATCAGATATATTTAACAATCAAAATGATTTAACATATCCCCCCCCCATTACTAAAACAATGCACCAGATTGTTTCGATGGACATCGTAACTTTGAATAACGCCAAATAATAAGGACGAAACTTGAGTTGAATGCTTCACACATCCCAACTCTCGTAACTTAAGTACTCTGTTATTTTAGAATTCGGAAGCTTGGTTGAATTGAAAATGCAGAAGTTTTCATTATTCTGCTCAGTCCAGCCTCGAAATCATTATTCTTCTCATGATTATTCTATCACAATTACTGAAAACTGTCCAGAATCTTAATTGCTCTTTTCAAAGATATGGCATTATTTATGAAATTAAAAAATTTTCGCCATTCCTAAAGTAAAGTGTTTGATTATACCAGTAATATGCAAGTTTTTTCTTTTTTTTCTAAACATTTTAGTAGCGAATGGACCACACAACAGTTTCAACATACATCACCTTTTCTTTATGACGGGCTTTTAGAAAAACCGTGTCTCGGACATGAGGTTTAACTGAAACATCGCAAGGTAAGAGCTCGCGGTCATTATACTAGTTATTACTAGTTTTGCTCAACTTAAGTCTAGTTTTCCTCACTTGATCAAGGCTCAAATTATGAGCAGTAATGCTACGTTAATAAAAAAATTAACCCAATATACTCACTTTTATAAATGCACATTTATCGAATTGATAAATAATGTGTGATCATGATGATCGAATATGCATCACTTGAGTGTATTTGTTATAATTTCACAAACAGGCAAACCCTGCAACAAATTCGAAAGACACGACATTTTTTCTTCAAAAAATTTGCTATTTACGACATTATCCAATTTTAGTTGGTGATTCAAGCACATCATGCTTCTTTTTCCCAAGAAGTTCTGTCGATTTTCTTTCCTTTTTAGTTTATTTTCAGAGAATTTCTGAAACGATTCATTGTCTACTGGAAAGATTTAGGAAACAATAAGCTTGATTGTAGCTCCATTCCCTTACATATATTCTCATCTAAAAATTGAAATTCATTATTTCCTCGTGGAACATAACATTCTTCGAGGTCTATGCATGCATGGTGATCTTAGTTTTTGTTCCCATCGTTTCTGCAGAGCTTTTTGAAACGGAAAGATTTTATGAACAGAATTATTAAGATTAATGTTCTTCGTTTCTAGTTTAAGAGTTCTTTCGTCAGAGGGAAAATTTTTCTAATGAGAGTGATTTTAAAACAGAGAAAGGCAGCGCTCTCGCATCATTATACGTGTTCTTGTTATTTAAGATCTCTTCTCTGAACTCTATTATTTTGTTTCCCAAGGAAAGGGCAAGGTTATTAAATAACCTTTTGGTAGGGCTTTCACTTTAAAGATTAGGAATATACTTTATGTCAGTGCTTAGAAAACTGTAATTTAGGAAATATTAACAATCCTAAGCATTTGTAGCTGAAAAATATGTAGCGGAAAATTAATTGCAATATTTTGTAATATTCTTATACCTAAATAGACACATCTATTAAGTGCTGATGCTTAAGGAAAAATGATAGTTATAGAAAGCAAATAGGAATTTCTAATTACTTCGATAACTTAGATATTTAATATCTCATAAATATCTAATACATAAATTAATCTAAATTAATATAGGTCTAAGACAGGAGTGTCCAAACTTTTTGAGAAAAGTGCCTTTATCTGATAAAAAAAATTATGCGGGATACTTCCATATTCTTCAACAAACAGACAAACAAAAAAAATACGAAAAAGGAAATAAAGGTACTTTCAGGCTTATTATGGGATTTTTACGTAAATAAGACATTTTTTATGCATCTAAGAAATGGAAATTTAAAAATAATATTATAAATGTCATATAGAAGATTTTGTTATTAATAAACTTTTTAGATTCAGTCAGTAAGGTTAGGTATAAAATTTAGTAACTTGAAACATACTTAGTTCTAAATAATTGTTAAACAGTTAATGTGGTTTTTGAATTTGTAGTTTTTTATACCAAGTCTTCTATATTAGAATTAGTTTTGAAAAATTCTAACAAATTAGGTTGTTTCAGGTAGGGTTTGCAGCGCCGGGATCCCGGTGGTTTTTTCCAATCCGGGATTAAAATAACTAATCCCGGGATTTAATTTTTGTCTGTGAAAAAATTATATTAAAATTTTTTTTTCAAAGTATTGTGGATCTGGTATTGCATTTAATGTATCTTATTTACCTTTTTTGTACTGTATACGTTTAATGTTAGTTTTTCTTACGTGTTGAAGCTTAAAAGTGTCGTAGTCTCTCACTACCCCTATGATTATTAACTCCCCTTTGCACATTATCTAAATTCGAGTATGTTGGATTCATAATTAACAACTACTAAATTAATAAATCAATATCCTTTATTAATTTGTCTTAATAGATAAACGCACAAATATTAATCAAACCTTAAGAACAACAAATTATAGTGGAGTGAGATCAGAATTCAATTATGAACGACGGAACACTAACTGATACCACAGGGAATAACGCACACAATCAAACTACGCATTTAAATCTAATCTATAAAAATCACAGACCTGATATCTCTTTAGACAGGATTCTTGACTACTTGAAGAATCTATAGAGCGGTTTCAATCCTTGATATCTTCAGTTACGTCCGAACCGAATTAATGAATCTTTTTCAATAATCTTCCTTCAGCTAACAAACTTCACTTAGTTAAACTAATCTCCTAGAATCACCTTCTTAACCAATCACGTAGTTAACTCCTCTATCAAAACACGTAGTCATCCTCATCTCTTCATTTCATTTCTCCCTTTTATATCTCTTTCGAACTCGCTAAACCCGAAACTATCTTGTTTGCATAAGTCACACTTTTAGCTCTCAGCGGGATTGGTTAAAATAAATACAATTTAAAAGAATTTGAGAGAAGGTTAGTGAAACGCGTAAGCACCCCGTCACAAAAGGTTTTAGGCAGGTGTGTATATTAAACCGAGAAATTTGATATTTGTTTTCTGTTATTTTCTTCTGTAACTTTCTTCCCATCGCGAGTGTGGTCAGAAACAAGTCATTTCTCCCATCTTCTGGATATCCGGTGCCAGTTAACTTGGACAGAGGCAATTAGAATTTTTGAAAGTTTGAAAGTTTTGAAAATTTCCGAAACCCCGAGATCCCGGTTTTTTTTCCCATCCCGAAATCCCGGTATTTAATTTTTGTCTGAATTATATTTGGAAAATTTTTTCTCATGCAAAAATTTTCTAAGAATTTAATTCTTCGAAAAATTATAAAATTATATTTTTTTATGAAATATGTAAGTAGAATTTTTTTGTGCAATTGTAAGTGTGCTATAGGTAAAAAAAAACATTTATGCATAGCTCTCATTTCTCGTATGAGGGAACGTCGCACAAATCTAAGTGGCTCACTACAATGCTTACACAATAATATAAGCAACATCTCAAGAATAGATTTTGTCACAGCTCCTTCTTTAGTTAAATGCCATCAATTAATAGAGGACTTGCTTGGAAGACTTAAGACACTTCAAATCCCATTGCATTACTAACAGCTCATGCAACTGGATCTTCAATTTCAAATGAGGTGACACTTGAAATTGATTCACATTCTGATTCAATAACTGGATCAATTTATATACAAAAACCATTAAGTGTAGCAGACGAACTGTTGTTGTTGTTGCTTATGCCATTTGATCGACAGTAACATCAGATCAAGTCCCACGAAATTCATCCCGTAAGGCTAGAATTTACGCCTATTGTTAGCCTAAGCTTTAAGCCCCAAGAAGGTGACAGTACGATTTTGCTCACACAACACGATAGATGGCGACACCATTCGGACCTACTGATTTAACGAGCACGTTCTCCGTTTGTACTTGGCGGCGTTGGGCATCGAACCCAGGCCTACAAGTGTGGAGTCCGATGCTCTAACCACTAGGCTACCCGCGGCCCAGCAGAAGAACTAAATAAAGTTATCAAAGAGGTACATGCACCCATCCAGTCTATTAGATTTGAGACACTGTCATCAAAAATTCAAAAAGAAATGTTTCTTTTTTGAAAACGAAGGGAGACGTGGTGACTAACTGAAAAGAGCATATTCCTATTTAATGACGATAATACCTACTAGTAAGGAATCCGAACGTGCATTTTCTTTGGCAGGACAGTTTGTAATAAAAATAAGAAGCCGTTTCAACGATGAAACGCTGGAGGAGCTGTGTTTTTATAAGCTTATTTACAAAAACAGAAGAAATGAAGAAATTCTTTTTTTTAAAAAAAAAATTCATTAAGTACTATTTTTAATTTTTTTTATTATGAATTTTTTTTATTTGTTTCATTAAAATAATATTCAATTAATTCTTAACTATATTTTCAATTTTATTATGCAATTTCAACAATGCCTAATATGTAAGTATTTTTAATAAATAGCTCAATCCTAATCCCGGGACCAAACCCGGGATCCCGGGCTTGGGATAATGTAATCTCGAAATCTCGGGATTGAAAATATGACACGGGATTGCAAACTCTAGTTTCAGGAGCATATCAGTTAATTTTGAGTAATATTTTGATTTTATATTATGCCATAATATAAAACATTTCTTTACAAACATGTGTTGATTCAAAATTCAATAAAATTTGGATCACTTGTAGTTGAATAAACTCCTTATATATATATTTACTTTTTAGTGTAGTATTATGCTATAAGTTAGTAATTTCAATTTGGATTTCAGGTGGGTAACAATTAACGCCTTATAGAAAAATTGTAAGAGGATTTTTGAAAGCAGCACTTTCTTATCTTGAAAATCATCAAACCTAACACTGAATAAATCCTATAAAATGGATTATAAATTTTAAAATCTATCATAGATCGGAGCATTATTAAATTTGCTAGATAGTTCCTGCATTAATGTCAATGTTTTTATCTTTTTTTCATGAAAATCCAGACCACAGATTAAAAGTTTATTCACAAAATGAGACGAATAATGCAACGAATAAGGGAAGGAAAAAAATATAATCTTTCCCTGTAATCTTAAATAACTTTAATGCCTCATAATATTGGTAAAAACTAAATCCCATATCCAATCTTCATTCTTAAGTAGCAGTAGCAGTTAATTATTTTCTTCTACATACTTTAAAATACGCTCCTTCAAATTCCCAGCGCACACAACAATGAAGAAGTAATATTTACATGAAAATTTTCTATTCTCATTCAATTGATTAAGTGTATTTAAAATAAAGTTTGAAGTTTTTTTTCCTTGTTTCTGAAACAAATGCCTTTCAATAAATTATAATTATTGAAAGTAAATTATAATTATTTATTTTTACTTTTAAAATTTTTTAATATTTCAATAAGTCTTCACGTGCCACACTGTTATAAATCTGCCATGCCACGGGTTGGCCACCCGTGGTCTAAGGTAAAAATGCTGGCGGAAAATTATATACACTGCTGGCCACCGTAAATGCAAAACCAAGAGAGACAAGAGATAGCACAACAAAATTCATTTTGTAGATAACATGTTGAACAAGTATCAAATGATACAATTTATAGACTTCTGTGAAGTGCAGTTCCTACCAGAATCAGTAGCCAGAGTAGCCGTTATTGTTGGAGATCACCGCTGCCACACGCCTCGGCATTGATTCAAAGAGACTTTGGATGTGTTCTTGGGGTACAGCAGACCAAGCAGCTTCCACACGTTGCCAAAGTTGATCTGGTGTGGCAGCTGGGGGTGTAATCTGGGTCAATCGTTGAGCAACTATGGACCACATGTTTTCTATCGGCGAAAGATCCGGAGAGCGAGCCAGCCAGGGAACCAACTCAATCTGGTGATTGACGAAGAGCCTTTGGACAATGCATGCCACGTGTGGTCGCGCATTATTGTGTTGAAATATGGCTGTGGCCAAGCCCTGAAGGTAAGGAAGGACAACTGGCTCCAACACCTCGGAGAGGTAGCACTGGCTGTTTAAAGTACCGACAATGCGTACTAGAGGAGTGCGAAAGTGATATCCAATACCGCCCCATACCATAATACCCGGTGCAGGACTAGTGTGGCGGTGCATAACGCAGCTGTTCAGCATCCTCTCTCCACGGTGTCTCCAGACTCGAATCCGACCATCGTGGTGTTGCAGACAGATGCGTGACTCGTCAGTAAAGACAACTTCATTCCATTCTGCCGCCTACATCCTTCTTTAATCGCACTATTGGCGGCGGCGAAGTCCGTGGTTCTGCGTCAAGGGTAGACCAAGCAATGGACGTCTTGCGGACAGACCACTCTGCTGTAAACGGCGTCGAATGGTACGCGCAGACACTGAATGATGCGTTACAGACTCAATGTGCTGTGCTATGGTTCGTGATGTGACTGAGCGATCCGTCACTGCCATGTGCACAATTTGCCTGTCCTCACGTGAAGTGGTGCATTGAGGTGGATGCGATCGACCACGTCGGTCCGTCGTACCCTCCTGCATCCAATGGTCACATATCCGCATTACAGTTGTTTGGTTTCGTTCGACACGACTACCGATTTTCCTGAAAGATAATCCACAATCTCGGTAGGCCACTATCCTTCCTCTGTCGAACTCGGATACTTGATCAAAAGCTGATCGCTGTTTTCTACGAGACATAGCTGATCGTTTTTTGAAAAACCACAAGAAAAACACAATTGCCGAAGTTGAAATCGTTGATATCTCCAAGCCTTAAGTAAAGCTTCGAGGTGGTGGCACTAGCGTCAAGAAGGAGGATTTTCCTATCGCGCAAAAGGAGCTCGTTTGCAGAGGAACAGTTCCACAATGATGCAAGTTTGGAAGCAGTTGACCGACGAGCACCGAACAACTTTAAAAACTGGCAGTGGATGACAGAAGGTGACGTCAGCACGCGACGATTGACACTTGCTTCGCATGGCGGTGAATGACCGCACAACTTCCTCCAGGCAGTTTGTCAACTGCTACAGGTGTACTAATGTCAGGTTCGTCAATTCGTTGTCGTCTGCTGCACCGTGAATTGCGTTCAAGGATGCCTTTATACAGGATCACCCTCTCACGGCAAACTATCGACGGCTGCTTCTGCAATGGGATCATGAGCACAGAGCTTGGCAAGCTGATTGGCACCAATTTGTCTTTTCCGATGAATCACGCTTCAGTTTGGGGGACCATGAGGGCCGCATTCGTGTTTGACGCTATGCCGGTGAACGCTGCCTTCCAGAGTGCGTTATCAAACGACATAGTGGCCTAACACCCAGAGTTATGGTTTGGGGTGCGATTTCGTATCATGGATGATCCAATTTGCTACGAATTGAGGGTAATCTCAATAGCAACAGGTACATCCATGAAGTACTACCTTCCTTCAAGGCATCCCTGGAGCTATCTTTCAGCAGGATAATGCACGTCCACATGTTGCAAAGACTGTTCGAGACTTCTGTTCAGCCCAACACATACAACTTCTTCCTTAGCCTGCTTATTCGCCGGATATGCCGCCCTATTGAGCACGTTTGGGATTTGATTGGCCGGCGTCTCTCTCGTGTGATCCGTGTCTTTCAGCTTCAATAGACGAACTTTTGTTGCGCATACAAGCAATATGGAATTCTCTTCCACAAACAGACTTACAAAATCTATTTGACTTCATGCCACGTCGTATAGCAACACTTATTGCAGCGCATGGTGGCTACATCAAATATTGGTTTCGGACACTTAATATTGTTTTTTTGCTTTGAAAATTTCGTCATTTATTTGTATTAATACATCGTTTGTGCATTAAATTTCATTTAATTCTGATGATTCCTTCATGGTGTTGCATTTTTTAGAAACAGCAGTTTGTATTTGTACTATATAGGGTGAACCAAATGTCTTGCCCGGATTATAAAAATTCATTAAAAAATAACCGTTTAATATAACTATGTTACTTTCACTGGATAAATTAGTTTTAGTAGCTTTTTTGTGCAATAGTGAAGGGATTGCTCCTTCAAGAGTGACTCAGATGAACATTTGTAAGGAAGACATGATTTCCGGTCGAAATGGCGTCGATTCTAGACAAAGCCCAATTTGTGCTTTGGTTTCATGAAACAAATTCGTCCATTAAAGTTCAGCCTAAATTTTGACATTGTTATGGACGTAACACTCCTGATGCAAATCAACAAAGTGATGGTATGAATTGTTTCAAGAAAGAAAGGCTGCATAACTGAAGGCACGTTAAAGAACACTTGGCGGTAACTGGAATACCACCTAAATTTCTCTGAGCTACCAGGGTGACACACACTACAATTTCTGAGGAAAATGGTCTAACAAAGAATTAATTACAGTACTTATAATATATCCAAATGAATATATGTATAGTTATAATTCAGGGTGTTTCATATTGAAGGGGTCAAATAGAATAGTGCAGTGTGACTGTAGTAATGGATTTATTCAGCCGAAACAAATTTATTCTGCAACTACAATTATACAAGTTTTATTTGGCAACAAGGAAAAATTATCGAATGACGAACTCGCCGCTAGAGGCGCTGTTAAACAAAATGTCGTCCATGCGTCGAAAGCGTACTGCGTTTTCGAATACGCCAAAACCTCCTCGGTAATTGTTGTGCAAAGACATTTTCGCACGAAATTTCGTAAAGAACCACCGCATCGGCATAACATAAGCAGGTGGGTGAAGCAGTTCCAGGATACCGGCTGCTTATGCAAGAACAAATTCTGTGATGACAATTCATCCTGTGATTTTTTTCTCTGGGGTTTCGTTAAAGACAAGGTGCTTGTGCGTCCACTTCCTCAGGACTTAGAGGAACTGAAGCAGCGGATAACTGCAGTGTTGAACTCCATCACAGGGGATATGCTATCACGAGTGTGGCAGGAGCTTGATTACCGTGTAGACATTTGAGGTGTCACGGGAGGGGCATATATTGGAACACCTGTAGAAACTTGAATAAATGTAGTTTTGAGGTAAATTTGAATTTTCTAAATACATTAATAACAACGTTCACAATCATGTTTTCTTTTTGTCCCATTCAATATGAAACACCCTATAGTTTGAGCGCAATAAATATTTATAATTAGGGCAAGACATTTGGTTTACCCTATTTATAGGAACCTAATACTTAATATTAGATACCATATGGGCCATCCATCCGGTATAGTGGTTAGTGACGTTGACTGTGGTGCCGTAGGGCCTGGGTTCGAATCCCGGAGAAGGCATGGATGTTTGTAAATGTATAGTGCCTTAGAGGCATGGGAGTACTCTAAATAACCGTCTAGCCGCAAATCCTCTATCGGGGCTGGTGGGAGACCCTTGACCACCCCCAGGGTGCTTTCCCTCAAAATTAGGGTGGAACCGAACTAAATCGTACTGTCACTTGCATGGTGCTCAAAGCCTAGGATAACGACAGGCGTAAACATCTAAACCCTTGCCGCCATGAATTTCGTGGACCTTGATCTGGTGTTACTGTCGATGCGGTGGCATAAGAAACAACAACAAATACCATATGGGAAAATATTTTTTTAAAGAATCTACCTCCTTCTGTATTTTGAGGTGCTCTTCCCTATGCACAGACCGAGAATCAAAGTATATTGCTGTATAAAAAAAAACGAACTATTATTATTAATATTTTTACCTTTTAGCTTTTTCCTTTCAAAAACCTTTTGGAAGAGTGGAGGATTTGTAAAGTTTAACAAAAAGAGCGACACATTTCAAATTTTAGAACCATTTCTTTTTGTAACATAATGGCTCCATGAAAAGATAAGAGACAGAAAAGTGGTCCCAAGGACTGAAGTAAATATACATTACGTTATATGACAAACATAATATAAATTTTTACGATTTGAGCACAAAATGCCTAAAAAAGCGACATAACCTTTGTTTTTATTTCTTCTGGAGTTTCAAATTCAAAAGAAGAGGCGATTTTTCTCTCCTTCAAATAAATAATATTCAGGAAAAGTATTCACACACACAAATAAAATGAGTCTTTTGTCGTTACAAAAGATGTACCCAACATTGTGGGAAAACAACTGAAGGACGAGATGGCTCGAATAAGGAAATAAAATAACATTGTGAATAATAGAAACTTGTCTGCGATAAAACGCAACAGTTTCGCAGAAAACAACCGTAAAAAAATATGTCAACTGAGGAGGACACTTTTTTTCTTACGATTTTACTGTAATTTAACTGAAGAATAAGTTTAAAAAATAAATCAAAGAAAATGGAGGGTTGTCGATCCAAAATATGATTTGGTAAGATTTTATTGAGATGAATGTATTTCATTATCTTAAAAAGGAAGCCCGCGTGATTGATTGTTGATTAATATCGCTTTTTTAAATAACGGGAAGGCTGCTTTCGACTGATCACGTAATTTTGTATTACGGTCAAGTTGGAATGGGTCTATTCATGTTCCTCTTATTGATCCTCTCGGGGAAAACCTGTAATAACCCTACTTCCCGTCTACCCTGTGACCCAGCTAAAGGTGTGGAAGGAAGTGAAGGATGATTCGACATGATAATTTCCAATTATTTTATTTAGCACTTTAATCCACTCAAACACAAATCAAAGCAACACTATAAATAGGATGATCCAGTCAGTCAACAGAGGGAAGGGACGAGAGTCGCGTTTTGGGAGAATACATTTCATAAACTACTTTATAATAATAGTTCTTCTACCTCAATATGACTTTACACGGTAGATAAGTAACTAATGACCGCTTAACCTTTTAAATACTTTAAATACCAAACGTAATATGAAGATGACAATACCTGAACTTAGGCAGTCTTCTAATCAATTTCCTGTCTTTAATCTTTCACAAGGCTTTTCTAACTTTTTACGGTAATCTTCACCTTGTATCTCTCTTGTCACCTTTAGTTACTAACCTTCTAACTTTCTATTATCTATCCTTCATCACTTTCTAACTCACTAACTCTCTTTAACTCACGAACTAGAACTATATGTAATAAACTTAATTTGCATATCACGCCTTCTTCTTAGGAGAAGATTGATGAATATTGCTAGCCCCAAAGAATACCTAAGAGGATTAGTAGGAGGACGCGTATAGATCCGTCACAAATATATCTCTTTAAATATTCTTATATTGAAAACTTTCTCCCGAAGAAGATGTGATTTATGTAAATCATGTATATTTAAGCATTAGCTTTTAGGTTCGAGAAAGAGAGAGATTAGGAGCAAGATGATAGAAGTTAGTGATCAACGTAAAGTAGTTGAAAGCTGGACGAGAGTAACTCGTCGATTAATTAATTAATGTATAAAATTGATAAAGAAGGTACAGTCAATAAGATATTTGAATTAGAATCAAATCGACCAGTAGTCGATTATGTGAGAAAGGAATTAAAATTATTTAGAAGGTAGATTACCAAACGTTCCAAAAGTAAGTGATTCTACTCATAGTTAAATATTAAATATTTCGTCCACCTCACACACTTTTGCTTCAATACTTTAATATAAGTGCATTTCCTTGCCTGGGTTTGTGAGGCTTATTAAAGATTAATAAATTATGTTTGTTTTGATTATAGCTGGTATTCATTCTAACTCCCAATCATTGATGGATGTCAGGGGACATCCATCACAAAATGCCGAGGACAACACCCGAGCTAGCAATCCTCTTTCTGAACTTTCACACTATGCCAATGCAAGGCCTTAAATTATCGACAGATTCAACATGCTTCAACTCCTCAACATTGTTTACCATCAGTTTGCACCAGAACTCAAAGATTCAATTTTATATTACTTAAATGAGTAACAATCATTAAGAGAGCATCTGTTAAGAACTAAAAATAAAGAACAGATGAAAAAAAATTCTTTGACTGAAAAGAACAATAACTCTTAATTTAACAATGTATATTATGAGTTCGTGTAACAAACATCATCCGGTGGTATAGTTTCTGTGAAAACCCAAAGGGAAAATACAACATATATAGTTTATAAATTAAATATTGTGTAATTTTTTAAGATACTGTTGGTGGAAATGATCATAATAAAGTGTTTGGAACTTGCTGAAATGTAGTGTTGTTGGAACGAAAAAGGCGTTTATAAATTACAACGGAACTTAAAATTAAAAAACAAACTGATACTTTAAATTAAAAACAAGCTTATATATAAATATTCGGTATTCATTTATTACTGTGCAATAAACAGAAAAAATTACAAGTGAATGCAAATCAATCCTATTTCTAAAATGAAATCTTATAATTATCACATCATCGTACAAGTGCTTAAGCTACGTTGGTTAAACAATATAAATTTAAATTTAGTGACATTTAAGGAAGTTCCTTATACATTTTTTCTGAAAAAAGTACATAAGTACAAAATATTTCAAAATCTAAAGAGAAAGGTAAATAATTTCTCTAATGGCTGACATACTTCAAAGAAGCTTATTAGCCTGCATATATATATTTTTTTGTTACTTATGCCGCCTGATCGATAGTAACATCAGATCAAGGTCCACGAAATTCACAGTGGCGAAGGGCTAGATTTTTACGCCTGTCATTAGCCTTAGCTTTCAACACCATGCAGGTGACAGTACGATTTTGGTCGGTTCCACCCCGATTTTGAGGGAGAGCATCCTAAGGGTGGTCAGGGGCCTTCCACCAACTTCACGAGAGGATTTGCGGATCGACGGCTATTCAGAGTAGCCCCATGCCCCGAAGGCACTACTTGCATATATAATGGAATGTATAGAAACAACGAAGGAACGTAAAAAACTTGATTTAATTTTAATTTACGTCTCACTTCGAAAAAACACAAGGGCTATTAGCGACGGATGCCGTGGTTTTGAACCATGGTCAAATGACGAAAATGACACCATCAACCTGGAGTGTCTATAGGTGGAGGAGGATTTCGAGTCTTGACAGATTTACGTGCATCAACTCCTCTAAACGGCGGATTTTCAGTGGCACTGGGACTCGAAACTGTAATCGTGACCACTCGGCTGCCGCATCCACTTAAATTTGGAGAAAACAGGTAGAAAAATTATAAATTCTAATTGTGCTAAAAATAAACATTTTCTAATAAATTTATATTATAAAAGTAGTATATTAATAAGTAGTATATAAAAGTAGTATATTAATAAAAGTAGATAGGTAATATGAATAAGATGTTTTTGGAAATTTTTGAACAACATGGAATACGGATATGGAGCGCATAAAAGCAAAATTCATTATAATTTTTTTTTCTGATACGAAAGAAATAACGATAAAGTGTTATTTATCACTGAACTGAACTCAGTGGCGCAACAGCCTACGAGGGCTAAGGCATGCTGTGCCTATCTCAGCTTTCGTGACCTAAGGCGCTGGGGTGCATGTGCATATGTTTCGGTCAAGTGAGGTCGTGGTAGCCAAGTGGTCAAGGTATCGGTTTATGGCTAGCGTGTCATGAATTCGAGCTCAGTACTACTGAAGACCGGCCGTGTAGGGGAGCGATGCACGTTAAATCTGCCGAGCGCTCAAACGTCCTCCGGTTAATGTAGTATTTAGGAGAGGGGGTGCCAGCTCAGGTGTCGTCCATGTCACTTGACCAAGGTTCAAAATTACGCGGTTCGTCGCCAAAAGCCCTCATGTATAGCTGAACAGTGCGACGTTAATATTCACTCACTCCTTCATTCAAGTGATCAGTCTGACGTGAAACCCCCAGTGTTCAGTTCCCAAGCAAGCTTGGTACTCATTTTTTTGACGCACTGAAGGGCTGAGTCGACCGTCCTCTGCCCGGAATTTGAGCCCCGGACCTGTAGTGTGGAAGTGCGATACACTAACACTCAACCACTGGGCTTCTATTGATCATTATCCACAAAAAAATATTTAAATCACTTTTTTTAAATTAAAGATCATAATACTCTCTAAGAGTATTTTATCTTGATTTAATTATTTTTCCTCGTTCAAAATACTCCTAGAGAGTTATAATTTTGCTTTATATTTGTAACATTTTAAAACTAAATTCATTAATGAATGATAAATGAATTCCAATACAGGGATTTCTTATTACATTCTTGCCCCACAAAACGCAACACTATAAATGAAGTTCCTAATCACATGGAATTTTAAACGTTGATTATACCGCGAAAAAGGATATGCGAATGATTAACCTTTCAGAACAGATGCATATCAAGAGCACTACATAAAGAGCAGACAGGATGTCATTTTCAAGCACTGTAATTGATTTTTTCGAGCTATTATATTACATGAGCTGCATTGGTATGTTGCGAAGTATACGAGTGTCTTTCGAGAATGTTTCCGAGATCCACCGAAGAAGAAATGGTGCCATTACAGAATACGGATTATCTTTCCAAGAAATCGGGGGTGGACATAACCAGGCAACAGGAATGTGGACACGTAATCGATAAAAGCAGGAGGGAAAGTATGACATACGGCACAGATCGTAAAAACCTCGTCACACCACAACATATGATAACAAGCGTATTCTGCGCATGGCAGTGAAAGATCGCATTATCAGGAACAGTTTGATAACAAATACGGCTTATTGAACTACTATTAACGTCTTGCACTTGTCCTTCGACGTTTTTTGCAGTACAGTGGTATGTCCTCAACGCATCTATATAAGTTATCTATTTGTCTCAAAATCACAAGCGTTTGCGTCTGCATTGGTGCATTGGACAGTAGATATGAACAAATGAATGACACGACGTTGTCTTTCCAGGCATATCTCACATCTGTCTGTAAAGTGATGGTCAGATTAGAGTCTGGAGACACCGTGGAGAGTAGTTCCTTAACTGTTTCCTTATGGATTGCTATACTGCTCTTGTAATCGGTATAACGATTTGGGATAGTATTAGATTCCCCTTCACATTCCGTAGTACATATTGTGCTGTCTTTGAGGTTTAGAAGCGTGTTGTTCTCCCTTACCTTCAAAGCTTGCCTGTGGTCCCATTCCAGTTGAACAATACGCATCCACACATTGTTCTCAATGCTTAAGACTCTTTCTCCCATTAGATTGTATAGGTGCCTTGGCTTGTTTCTCTTCTCACGATCTTTCGACCGTCGAACACGCCAGGTAGATTATTGATTGGAGAATGACTTGTTCGGCACACACCATCTACTACTACTCTAGATCAACTTTAGCAATACGTGGAGCACACCCCAATAAGACATCCAATGCCTCTTTCATTCAGGCGTGTTGCAGCGGTTACCAGCTGTGGCGGCAACAATAGTGATTTCATCGGGTTTTTTTACCTCATAGAAGGCTGTAGTTCCAAACATTTCACTTTTGTATTTAGTGTTATCTTCTAATAAATTTAGTTTTGATATTTTATTTTAATGACCAGAAATACATTTTGATAATTTATTTGAAAATATTCCAATTGAAAATGAATTTGGAGTGTACTTTTAGGGAAAAATGATCTGAAAAAATCCCCCCCCCCTTTTTTTTCTTCTTTTAATAACTCGGCTGAAAAATTTATTTGTGAAATACTTTATTTTGAATAAATACGAGCAGAATTTTTCTATCAACATTATTTGAAATAGGAAATCAGAAATAGAGAAAAAAAAAACGCAACATACAATTAAAAAAAATTTA
The DNA here is from genome assembly GCA_019973975.1 of Trichonephila clavata. Classification (NCBI taxonomy): domain Eukaryota; kingdom Metazoa; phylum Arthropoda; class Arachnida; order Araneae; family Nephilidae; genus Trichonephila; species Trichonephila clavata. The sequence goes on along the minus strand of BMAO01014656.1, from coordinate 31,845 downwards.
TTAAGTATTTTAACCTTCGTAAAAATATGCTTTTAAAAATGGGGGCTATTATGAGCCTATAATGTATATAGATGTAAAATTTAATTAAAATTTTTCTAAAAGAATAAGCTAAAAGTTTGTAAAACTGTGGAAATCATTTCCCTTAAAATGTGGCAGAAGTGTGAATGAAACTAATGTTGGCAAAAAAATGCATAAAAGATAAATTGAAATTTCTCATGAGTGTAATATAGTGGAAATTATCACAGAATATATACATCAGATGCAATTATCTAAATACACAGAAGAGTCCCGAAAACTTGTCTCCCTCTATAATCTGGCAGTCCTGAAAATTTGAACTTACTACTCTATCACCATCTTCGTGATGAAGCAGCAAAATTTTGAGTGCAGTACGAAAAACAACAGGACACCATGCATTTCTTAAAAAAATAACCAGTTTTGCACACAAAGCTGGTTACTTTATGCCTTCATAAAGTATTTTTCTGAGGCGTGTCTGCTCAGGTAAATTACTGTATATTATGTATTCAAGGATGTCTTAAGGCATTACTGAGCCCGGTCCCAGGGCCTCACTCTCGGTGGGAGCCTCGTTTCGTTCTCGACTTTATTCTCGTTGGGGACCTCGTTTCGTTCTTGACTAATAAGATCATGATCCGGATAATTTTAATGTAGTCAAATACTATTCCCTCACATATTCTGCGAAAAACTGGAAATTTCAAACTGCATGTCAACTGGCAAAAGTGGTAAGACTGTATTATTATGTGATGACCGTCGTCCATGTCTGGGACTAGGCCTAATACGATAAACAATCATTCAACTCATTTAGTTGAATTGCGGCTTCGGTCGAGCCGGTTTGTACCTAGGCTTTTGAGATTGTGAATCGTGCACATTGATTCGTTTTAAATTACCATTTGAACAAGTATTTGACAATGCATGCTATATATCGTCTATTTTTAAAGATAGGTAGGGTATACTTTTGCATAGGGGCCCAAGGCCTCAAAAAGGCTTAAGATTCCTCTGGGCCCAGGACCTCAAAGAGTCTCAAGACGTCCCTGTATGTATTGATTAATTTTTTTTTCTTGTTCTATATAAATGCTATATGCCTTCATAAAGTACATACTTTCCCTTTTTTTAAGGGTATTTGGTTAGTTTATTTTCTGTTGTATTTTTAAGAAAACAATACATATAAATGCAGTACAATATTTTCTGAAGAAGCACTCGTACTTATTCTTTTTTTAATGCCATTCTCGATAACCAGACATTTTCACAAACTCGGTCACCCTTCGGTCCACATTAGGCCAAGATTTCGGGACTTAACTGTATTGTTTTTTGCATATGAATTTAAAATGCTTCATGTGTCTAAGATTTTTTTTAAATGTTCTTTAGATCGAACATTATTTTTCTTTTTATATTGTGATCAATCCTTGGTAGAGTACACAATGTTTGAATAATTATTATCAAAACTTATATGAAATAATAACCATGAAATTTAACAGAGTGTGCATTTCAGAATAGAAAATTATTTATTTTATTAGTTTTGATTGATTACAAATTATTTATTTGACTTTAAAATAGAGAGGATACAAATTTTCCATCTATAATCTTTTTTAAATAACACGATATATGGGCACTGAGGAAAAATAGAAAAAAAAAAAAAAGATTATATATATGACCAGAATTTAAATTAAAAATAAAGAACTATCTTAAAATATTTCTGCTTTATTTTTTAGAGACTCGAAACGTATTAATTTCTATTAATGTTTGAAAAATATATCTTGTTCTTTTGAAAAGGTTAACAAAAAATTTCTTTTTGTAGCTTATTCTATTTCAAATGAGATATATCATTACGATTTTAAAAAATTAGAGGATTGTAATATAAACTAAAAACCATTTTTAATTCTTAGAGACTTCGGAATGTTTTTTATTGAACAGTTTGGGTTTTTCATTGTATATTTTTATTGAATTTAAAATGAAATGGAATCATTAATACCATGTGGAAAATTAACTGTGAATATCGTCAAAATATTAATTATAAATAATATCAAAATTTTTTTTGTAAATAATGTCAAAAATTATAAATTTTCGTTAAAAGCATCATTATTGTGACTAATATAACTTTTAGAAGAAAACTTTTACTTATATAGTGACCAAATTTATTATGTATAGATAAAGTTTAATTAAAAAACTAAATTTTCAGAACGATTATGATAAAGAATAAATGTTTTTATCCTAAAAATATAAGTAAAGAACTATTTTAAGAAATCAGAATATTATTTTTCATAATTAATAGTTGGCCGTATTATTAAAAAGAATTAAATAGTATTTTACTGTGAGTGTAAGCAATTTTAAAATTGAATAACATTTAGAGAAAATATTTAAAAAAAAATAACTTAATAAATTAATGCCAAGAGAAGAGAGAAAACAGATAACTTATTGAGAAGTATTACATTTAACTCGTGGAAAAAGTACTTATTTTCCCCCAATTCAGAATTTTTTATTTCGGAAATTTAGGTACGTAGAGAGAGAGTAATCGAAGAGTGAACTTTAATATTGATACTAGATGGCAGCACACAACACCTAAGATGTCGGCAACTTGTGGCACCGTGAAGCAATATTTTCAATGGAGCTCTACGAAGTTTTGAGATGAAGTTAAATTAGTCTGTGTCTCTATCTACCCTTTACGCTCACGCATTTTAAAAAACCATGGCTATTTCTAATTTTCAATTCTTTGAGGAAAACGGCTCTGCTGAATTTGCTTGTGTGTAGTTTGTATGATTTGTGTGAAAAACAGCATCCTCTGTTTAAAAATGTGACTTAATCTTGGCGTTAAATATTAAATTCAAAACAAAACGGGTGTGAAAAACTTGTTAAATGCTATTGCTGCATCGTAAAAAAAATTCTTCGGAGAATTATTGAGAGTAGAGTTTACGGAATTATATACGAAAAGAACTGAAGATAACACTATCGATAAATCGACAGCTATTTTAAATTGCTGTGTGTTATTGCCGGAGCGATTTAATTGTTCAAAGAAAATTGTATGGGCTTTACTTTTTGCACCTTTTTAAAGCTTTGTAGGGACAAGATTCAAATCAAAATTTTAATTTTTTATTTAACTATATTGCAGTAATAATTTATATGTTGTTTATTTATTTCAATAAATATTCTTAAAAGATATATATAAAGATATATATGTGCAGTGATGTTCACATAGCGTACAAATGTCAGGAATTGTTCTATTGGCAGAGGGAAACAACCCACGGCATGCGTGCCACAATGTGGCACGCGAAAAACTCATTTAATTTTTTTTAAGTATGAAAAATAATAATAAATGGCAATTTTTCTTACAGTTTTATCAGAAAGAGGTTGCCTCAGCCAAAAAAAATCCTCGAAATTTATTTTAAATACAATTAATTAATTGAATTGCAATAAAAAGTTATCAGGTGGAGAATGCTCCTTCATTGTTATTAGAGCTGGCTTTATACAAAGGGAAACGCGAGATTTTAGAATTTTAGGCAGGTTTTTTTTTTTTAAGTATGTGGAAGAAAACAATGAACTTACACCTAATGAGTGTTTGCTACTCAAGAATGAAAATTGGTTGTTGTACTTAATTTTTCTTACTGATATTATAGGACATTTAAATTTAAGATTATAGGTAAAAGATTGTATTTTTTTCTACTATAGTTAGTCATATATAGCTTATTTGGTTAACAAACTTCTACTTTTTTGTCTCCATTTTGGAGAAGAAATATTCACACCCATTTCAGATTATTGCACAGGAGCTATCCATTAAAATTAATAATGTTTCAAGTTATGAGATAGATATAAAGATTTAATATCTATTTTGTGCAAGATTCATTCAAAGTTAGTTTTGAGGATTTTTAAGATGACAAAAAAATGCCGATCTCTTCACAAATTCATTTTTCAATCTCTCTATAAGAAGTTAATTATTACCTAAATGAAATGCAAATCAAAATTATTGCCCTACCGCACCATACTACATAGAAAAGCAAATATAATAAATTTATTTAGCTTCTAGTGATCGGAAATCTATTGAATTTGGAAATTTGTATCAACAAACAATTTTTTTTTAATTTGCGTGATTTGGCTGTAAGAGAGATGTTATTGTAGGTTTGAATCAACTTGTTTGTGAACAAATGTTTTCTATTATGAACATAAAATCAAAATGCTGCTCACGATTAAAAAATTTGCATCCAAGACAATCTAATTTTGTCAATATTTTCAAGAAAACTAATCCCGTATAAGGTTTTAATTTAATTAATAAATAATTAAAATTAACATGCATTTTTCTTCAAAGCTTGGAAGCTTTGCCTTATGGAAACATTACCCACTCTATAATATCGGCACCAGCACCTTGTATCCGGTCAAATGTTCAGCCAGATGCCTGAGTTTCCTTTCGAAATCGGCATATTCGAAATTGCTTGTCAATGTGATGGATCAGAAAACGTGATTAGTTGGACCAAGCGATTTTCTCGCATTTTTCTATGGTATAATGCTGATGTTCCATGGCTCATTACAGATGCTGTAGGCAATGATGTATCACAAACGCAAGAACACGATTCGGGACCCCGCTGCGTATGCCCATGCTCAGCAGCATACGCGACGCTGTATGTTCAGGCATACATTTTGGGCCACTACTGTTGTGGATGCTGGTTATATCGTCTGTTGTAGTCCTTCCGACGTGAAATAGAATGCGTAAGTTTCTGATCTCTTCTGGAATCAACCCGCCGTGGCTGACAAACCACTGCTCTCAACGACTAATTTCATCATTCATACATCACTTTCGAGAAGTATTTGCAACGGCTGTCGTGAGCAGCTCATCGAAAGTTCCGTTTCTGAAATTGATGTTCCCCTGCAGCGAGTCGCAATGATTTTACTTTGATCAGAATCTAATAAATCAGCTGTTTCCCCCTTTATATCGCTAAGAGTACTATATATGGAAATTTCTATTCATACTCTAGTTGAATCAGTGGTCATAATGTAATGTCTCTTCATTGTAATATACAAACTGTGACCAGAAAGTTCGGTGAATGAGCCAGTAGAGGTCGCTGCTGTACTAGTAGAAAGTCCACGCGCCCCGCGTGGTGATGGTCAATATCTGTTTGAACATGTTTGTAATTGGCAAGGTTCCAAGTGCGTTTGTTCCCTGTTAGTTTAACGACGGGCGCGAAAGGTTTATTGCGGATTGTCGCCGGGTACAAAATGGATGCCACACACTGCCTTAGTTGTACGGCAGTTCCTGGCCGCGAATGGAGTTGTGACACTTGATCACCCCCCTTATTCACCTGATTTGGCACCTGCAGACTTCTTCCTCTTCGCCAGATTGAAGTCAGACCTGAAGGGAAAGAGATTTACGGACATCACCGACATTTTACGCAACGTGACAGCCGAGCTGAAAGCCATATCGAAAGAATTGTTTTACAGAAGTTTCCAGGACTTATATACTCGTTCCCAACAGTGCTTTACCATACATGGAGATTATTTTGAAGGACAATAAATTGTATCTGATGCTGAACAATACTGTATTTGAAATAAAAATTCATTCACCAAACTTTCTAGTCGCAGGTTGTATATAATTTGTTAATTATTGGTTGTTGAATACTAAGAAAATTTACACATCTTGATAATAATTAAATTAATTACATAAAAAATATAACATTTAATTATGTTTTATAAAGAAGAAAATTAACTCGAAAAAAAGTTTAAAAATTAATGGGTTTACTTAAGATGTAAAGAAATTCTTATTTCAGAAATATTTCTAATATGTGCAGATATCTTGAGATTTCATAAAAGAAAATGATATCAAGATGAATCTTTTAAAAGAAAAGAAACCTTCAAAATTTTTATACCGATATTTTACCATCACAGCAAATTTATCAATTACCACTCTTTTGAGTAGAACTTATTTTGTGTGAATGAAATCTGTTGTAAAAGTTGATTTTTAGAAATATTTCTTACAATGTTTGCCCACATTTGTTGTTTTAAATATAATTTTTATAATTGTCGTAGCTCGTATTTTTAATGTGTATTTTAAGTATTTTTTTAAACAGATTATATATATATACAGAGAGAAGGAGAGAGAGAGACAACGGCCAGATTAAGTGTGTTACATATACATTTATTAAGGGCAATGACTTACAAAGGTGGGTTGGAAGTTAGTAAAAAGTAATTAAATCATCGTCAAAAGTAACTCGCTGGATTTAACGAGGCATCTCTCTCGTCCACGTCGTTTCTTCTTCTTTTGTCTCGACTGCCGCGTGTTATGTCTCTATTGGTCGATGGTTCTCGCGTTATCCTCGAACCACCTTATCAACTAGGTAGTTGATATTGCTCTCTTGGTATTACGTCTGTTGGGAATCTAGGGAGGATACGACTACGTGCAAATTAATCCCCACCCCACTGATATATGTAAGCCCAGTGGCTGAGTGGTAATGCATCGCTCTTCTACACCACAGGTAAGAGGTTCAAACCTCGGTCTGGGCAAGGTCGACTCAATCTTTCATCCTTTCAGTGGGTCGGTGAATGAGTACCAAGCTTGCTTGGGAACTTAAAACTGGGGGTTTCGCGTCAGACCGACCACTTTATTGGAACATCTGCTCATGGACCTCAGAGCCCAAGGTCACGTACCCTGACATGAGCACAGTAAGCATTGACCCTCATGGGCTGTGGCACCACTAAGTTGTGTTATATATACCCTGGTGTCCAAAAGTAAGCATAATTGATAATTATGTGAATAAAGAAGGAACTGTAAATCAGAATGGTGGGAAACGTGATATGCGAGTGTAAAATGGTTATAAAATAAGGAAGCAAATAAAAAGAATGATAATTTTATTATCCAAAGTAGCAGTTTGAAAGAAAACTGAGCATAGCAAGGATTCACACTTTAAAGAAAAAATGAAAGAAAACATTAAATAAAATGCTGATGCTGCAGTTTAATAAGGCGTGTGGTCCCCTCTGACAGCCAGGCACGCTGCACAGCGGTTTGCCATGCTTGCTATGAGATGATGAATGAGTTGTGGGCTCAAACGGTTCCAAGCTTCTTGGAGAGATCTCTTCAGTTCTGTAACGGAGCTTGGTGGGTGCGAAAGGGCTGCAATTTGTCTCCCAAGCATATCCCATACATGCTCGATAGGATTTAAATCAAGGGAGTTCGCAGGCCACGACATGAGCTGGATGTTTTCCATTTCAAGGAAATCGTCAATCAGCACCGCTCGGTGAGACATGGCGCATTATCATCCATGAATATGAAGTCAGGACCGATAGCACCTCAAAACAAGTGAACATAAGGCTCAAGAACTTCTTCTCTGTATCTTTAAGCAGTCACAGACCCCATATCAAGGAAATGGAGGTCTGTGCGGCCGTCCATCATGATGCCTGCCCATACCATTACTCCCCTTGATGGAAAATGATGCCTTTCCGTTATGTTTCTTGGTTCAAAACGTGTTCCACGTTCTCTCCATATCGTTACCCGCTGAGAATCACTACTCAGACTAAACCGGGACTCGTCACTGAACGTCACATTGGCCCACTCTCCCAGACTCCAATGTTGATGTTTCAAACTCCAGTTCAAACGAGCGCATTTATACGCAGACGTGAGGGGAATGCAAACTGCTGGTCTTCTGGCATACAGGCCAGCATGATTGAGTCTCCTGTAAACAGTTTGTCTCGAAATTCATATTCCTGTGGGGACTGTGAGCGCCGAACCCAGTGCTCTGGCAGTACTGCCTCTGACTTCGCGCACTTATTACCAGATATCGGTCTTGGCGAGGGTTTGTGACTCTTGGTCAACCTGATACTGGTTGTCGGGTAACATCTCCTGTTCTTTGAAACCTCTGCCACAGTCTTGAGATCACTGACTGGTCCACATTCAGAATTCGAGACGCTTAGGTTTGTGATCGTGAGGATTCCAGCATTCCAACGATTCTTCCTTTCGTAAACATGTTCAATTGGCGTCTTTGTGTCATCATTCACCTTGTTTGATGGTTAACAACATTCCTTCGCACAGCAGTTGCACGAAACTTGTCTGAACTGCCTATGCTGCGTGAATCGGTTTCTCCGCGTTCCGACATGCGTCGGTGTTTTGTGCAGGACGTAGTCGACTGAAAAGTTTTGCATGAACCCAATGTTTCTTCTTCACCCAATTAATATCCGGAAGAAATTTGGAATAAGTTTACGAATATTTACTCCATGTTTTTCTCATTTTAAGATTTATGCTTAACTTTTGGACACCAGTGTATATATATATAAAGTATAATCATGTGTTGTATTTCAATTTTGTTTCCTGTGCTAGTAAATCTGAAAAATATCTGTGCCTCATATTCAGTGAATCAAATAAACGTCGTATAAACTAGGACAAAAAAAATTACATTTATTTATAAAATGTATGTTCAGAAGCAAATATTGCACACATACAAGATTTCCCCCCAGCAATTCAGTTGCTAACTTAATGTGAATATATGTGCGCAGATATACGAAAGCATCACATATGTATACGCAAACTGAAGATCTTGACTATCTTTCAAATGTTTTAGACCCGCTGTGCAGAGGAGCTGATACACTTTGAATCTGGGAAATCTCAAAGTCTTCACGTTGACGTAGCGGGTGGCCAATTCATTTTTCGTCCTTGGTACTTAACCATAGTTCAGAGTCACGAGAGACCCATTGCCTTCGTGTATCTTCAATACTCGGTGCAATCTCTGTCGTGGCTTGAAATTCTCACGTTGGAGTAGTGTGGAGGCTAAGAAGGCTAGCTTAGGTGTCGTCCATATCAATTGACCATTTTCCAATATTACGAGGTCAGTCACCAGAAGCCCTCATATCTTAAAATACGTCATTAATACGAAACCAATCAATCAGCTGATGACGTAGAAGCATCTAAAATGCCTTATTGAAGACTTCTTTAGAGTAAAAATTATGCAAATAGCATGAAAAAAAAATCCCGTTGTTTTGTTTTTAGTCTGACTTTGAAATTCAGGCAAATTTAACCTATGTATAACACATATTCATGAAATAATATATAAATATTTATCTGTAAAAGTGTTTTTCAAAAGTACACCCAGAGTTACAGTTTCATTTAAAGAAATTCCGAAGAATTCCCATTTCTCAAGGATTAATTTTTTTTTTCAAAAATGTTTTATACAGTCTCAAGGTAGAGAGTGGTATTTCAAAGCCTTAAGAATATTTATATTTGAATTATTATAATAATGGGTATTTATTTAATTCCGAATTTCGGAGAAATATGTTTGCCTCGCGAGTTTTCCTCGTATCTTTTAATCTATTTTTATACCTCTTTCTATGGTAGACTGTTGCTTAATACCTTTTAGCCAATTTTCAATTTCGCGTCGGGGGATCGTTTCGTTTGAATTGGGGGGGATTACAGAGTCTAAAGATATATTTAAACATATGTCTGCTAATACTCAGTAATAATAATTTTTTTAAATAAATATATTTCACTGAAATTTCTGGGAATTTCAGGAGTAGCATTCCTATTTTCAGGAATATTGTACTTACGTAGCATTAGTGCCATCCGTTTTGTTCGAAAATCGGCGAAACAGCTTATTTTGAGCAACGGTACTTCGTAGAATTTACATATATACCGTGTTTCGCTCCTTGTGTGTCTCGCAAACTATAAAAATATTCTTGCGGGATATTTTTATTTTCTTATAGGCTTTAGTTTCTCCATCGTGTGTTTCTTCCGTCAACTGAACATTCAGCATTCTTACTTACGGGGTAATTTTGATTCAGAGTTACTATTGTTGTCCGTTTCAAGTAAAATGCATTTTTACCTTTTTTGATAGGAATCAATTCACTGTCATCATCGCGTCACTTTTCTCACATTGATCTTCTATACTTCCACAATCTCTTAGGATATCATCATAAATTTCGTTTTCGAATTCGTTCTCTCATTACACTAAGAAATAAAACGCAAATTAACCCTTCTTTGCATGATGATGGAAATTTACATAACATTCAGTGAACAAAAAATTGTACTGAAAATATGTGAACTGTAAATTGATTGTTGCTGACAATACTTTGCACCACTATTGCGTAATAAGGAACGAAGCTGTCAAAAAAAATCAAATGTTACAATCAATGTAGCTGGTTTGCGCTTATCATTCATCTGTTTGTTGTGGTGGGAAGAAACGTGCGATTTCTTGAATATTTTTTTATCACTAATCTGACATTTTTTTGCTAAAAAAAAACGACAATGAGTGGAAACTAGGTTTGCTTTTGTGTTTCTGTTATTTTCTGTGCAATTTATATCGAGTACCCCAAATAATCTTCGCAAAACCATGTAACAGAAATTTACGTCACTATGCAGTTGTTTCACTTCTAATGTATGACGCAAATATGTTTGCTATATGTTTATTTTGTTATTTTTGTCGAGAAATTTAGAAGAAAGGGACATTGAAGATTACTTGGACCAGTTAGAAGGTGGTTGGCAATCAAAAGATGGCCTTGATAACGGAAATTATGACGACGAGTACCACGATGCAGATGTGGAATTAGAATAATAATAATAATAATGATTGTTTTTTTAATCATCATCAGAAAGAAAATGATACAAAGATATATTACTTATTTATTTTGTTTTGAGTTTAATATGCAAATTTAGATGATGATGAATCTTTCCATATACCGTTTTTTTAAATTATTTTATATTATATATTTTTTATACTAGGTTTTTTTTAAAAACATTTTTCCTTTAATCTAGAGCGTGGGTCGGCAACCTGTTAGCTGTGGCGTGCCAAACCAATCTACCAATAGGATTCTATGTACCACACAAGATGAAATTTTTTAAACAATTCGATTTCAGCGATAATGTATGCAGAGTTAAAGAATAGAGGTCAATAATATAAATTTACAGTTTTATTATATATTAATTTTGCATCATTTAAAGATATTTCTTAACATAAAAATAAGCAGCATAAAATAATTATTTCTTCACAACAAAAGTAAAAAAAAAAAATTTCATTGTACATATATTATGTATTTTTGAACATATCTATTAAAATAAGAAATATTCAACATAAAATATAAATATTGCCCTTAATTATAGTTAAATAAAAAGATAAATAAAAATTTTAATGCGAATCTAGTGTTTTCACCTCTCTACTTTCATATCGCAAAATCAGGGGAATAATTTGTGACTTTCAATTTGAGGTGATTTTGAACATTCATTTGTTAAACAATTTAATTGCAGACTCGAAATATTTCTCATATGAGCAAATATTTTTTATTAAGATATGTAGAAACAAAAGCGGAAAATAGAAAAAAATGCATGCAATTTTCTCTTTTCAAACAGTTTAATCTATCCAGCAATGGCTTTCAATAATTTATAAAATAGCTGTAAATTTATCTTTAGAGTTATCTTTCAGATTTTTCCGTAATTCCATAAATGCCCATAATTCTGAAGATGTTTGTCAAATAAGTTCCATTACAAATTTAGCAGCTTCCTTTCACTCAAAAATTGACAAATTCGTAGAGTAGTGCAAAGTTCCACTGAGAATTGTTCCTCGTGCCATAGGTTGCCCCCCCCCCCCGATCTAGAGCATGAATTTTATCACCCTGAATTATTTCACAAAATAAAAGAAAACATAGAAAAAAAAAGATAGGTTAAATGATTATCAACTTTCAATTTATGTAGCTACAAGACGCCAGTTAGTGAAGAAAATCGTAATTTTTTAAACCATTGTCAAATGACGAGAATGACCCCATTCTCTAAAGTTCTACATTATGTCAACGTGAGGACTTTGAATTTTGACACAGATTTAACATTTATAAACCCCTCTACATTGTGAGTCTTAAATGACATCAAAACTCGAATCCACAATTCAACAGAAATAACGCCTGTCACAAGTCAGTGCCACTTTTCCACTAGGCACGTGCCTAGGCCGCAAAAAAATGGAGGGCGAAAAAAGTGAAAAAAATAAAAATAACAAAAACACACCGCCTGAGAGTCACGAAAGAATCATTTCAGCTTTAAAGAAAGTAAAGACTGCGAAATGAAATCTACGGAAAACGAAAAGTTGGAGGTTGCTATGCACTCAAAATGATATTGTCACAGAAATTGAATACAATGATGTTATTAATGATTTTGTGTGTTTGTGCAACGATCACAAAGCACGAGAAAACCTTTGTTATAACACTACAATGACAGTAACTCAACAAAGAATAAAGATGTCTAAAAGTAAAAGATAGTAAAGCGATAAACGATGATAATTAACAAGTTGAAAAAAAAAACACTTCATACAATAATGCATACTCTATAGCAGGGGTGGGCAGACTTCTCCGGGTACGGGCTACTTCTAATATTTTCAAGGAGTTGCGGTTCACCCAGTGTCAGTGGCACACACAAAGGCGGGGAGGGGCCCACGGATCCGGACCCTCCCTCATAACCCTTCATTTGTTTTCAAATTCTTTATAGTTCCATGGAAAAAGAACGAAAGAAGAATTTATGTATTTGATTTTAGTAATTTTTTTTTATTTATTAATGTTAATTATTTATTCAGTAATTTATTTTTTGCTGTTTTTTGCTCCCGACAATCGACAAAATCAAAAAAATATGTTTGGCTGCGTGTTGTGGTATGATACGAAAATGGTAGACCTTCAACCCTCGCCTCCTCCCCTTCAAAAATATTTGTGTGCACCATTGCCCAAAGTCATAGGTGTGGTGAAGAAGGAAAAGGTTATTATATTAATAATAAGTACGCGGAATATGTACTTATATATACCTACAGAACTAAAATAAAAAAACACTTTTAAAAGCGCGTTTAAAGCAAAACGCCAGATACAAACTTTATCATAATAATAGCCCCAAATATAATTATATCGAATGATGCATGAAACAATTCAAAATACATTCAAAAATAAAACATTTTTATCTAAAGTTAATTACCGTTGTTACAGTCAGTAGATGACTTAGTCTGCGTACTGTCAGCCAATCTTGAATTTTCCTTATATAATTACTAACTGGTAAAATTTTCAGGCGGTCACTCCAAAATGTCTTAACGGTCTACCAGTCGATTGCGATCAACGCAATGCCTAGCCCGACTTTATAGAGTAATCGCAAACGCGATCTCATTAACTTAATATTCTAATTTACAAAGGGGCGGATGGGTGGTCTGTGATGTCGTAAGGTAAAAAATTAGCATGAGTGGCCAAGTGAGTGAGTGATATTAAAGTCGCACTGTTCACTCGAGGTGACGGACCCCGTAGTTTTGAACCATGGTCAAGTGACGAGGACGACACCTGAGCTGGCACCCCTCTCCTAATTACTACACCACACCAATGGGAGGACGTTTGTGCTCTCGACAGATTTAACGTGCATCGCCTTCCTACATGGCGGGTTTTCAGCGATACAGGGCTCGAACTCGTGACATGCCAGCTAGGGTTTCTTTCCCGGAAATCTGGGATCTCGGGAAATCGTAAGATTTCTGTACTTTTGATATTCCCGGGAATTATACTTCGTTCTCTGGATTTTTCGGGAATCATCTATGAGGTAGCTCTTTTTACTTGACCTTAGATTTCAATCTCGGACATCGTTAACTGACCCTACTGTGGCAATTTGCGATCGTTCACCCCGAACTTCTGGACGAAGAAATCTTCGTTACCTCAATTGTGGGGTAAGGGTGTAATATGAGAACTTTGGGGGTAAGAATTTTCCTGCTAGCCATGGGAATGAGTATATGTCCAGATTAATTCCTGTCTATCTGTGCATCGAGCTTCTTTAACAAAAAATATTGTGTTCTTAAAACAATCGCATTTCGTTGCCAACCAGCACTATGTGATCGAAGTTCCAAGATTTATATTTATGTGGACAATGTTAATACTAATACTTAAAACTATTATTTATTTAATCTTTTTAAAAAAATTTTTGATACTTGTTTTTATGATGAGTTATTTAATTGAATCAGCAATTTGAAGAAGGGAATGAACCCACAAATTGTTTGGGGAGAATATTTTGTAAGCAATCGCGCAATTTTTCTTATTTAGTATTTTTTTAAAACTTAACTTTCGTGTGAGACACTTATATTAATATTTATTGATATTTATGCAACAATAATATAGCAATTCGATAAACAAGAAATTGGTTATATACAAATAAAATATCTTAAATACAATAATTAATATTTTTAACGTATATAAACGGCACTTCAGCAGCAAATGAGTTTTCAAGTATATATTAATATTTATCTCTTAGTAGCAATATTAGAGAAATAAATAATTCAGAGAGAGAGAGAGCTTTGACTGGTTAGTTTCTTAAGGTATGTGACTACCCAAAATTCGTCGTTTTGGGGAAAATTTTCGAAATTGATTCTATGCTTTTATTTTATAGCCCATACATTAAAGATTCCAAAAACACTCTAGTTTTATTTTTACGATATTTAGAAGCAAAGTTATAGCATAATTAGTAAACCGGAAATGAAACTTACAAAACCGGAAGTACATCACTACTCAAAATATTTGTAAGATATTGAATTGAAATTTTCAGAACATGTTTTATTTTGTTATATCTGTGTTATGAATGAAAATCTAAACTCTGTGTATATATTTATGCACTTTATTGCTTTTTTATGAAAATGATCATTAGTTTTTTTAAGAAATCTTGGTTTTGCATAAAATTTGGCATAATTAAAAAACTTTCAAAAGTATTGCAATTTTTTTTATTCCTAACACTTATAAAGATGCCATTTACGTACTGTATAAATATTATTTGAATACATTCATTAGAATTTTCTAAAAATGCAATTTTTCCTCAAAATTTCACTAATAATGACAATTGTTATTGTCTATAAAACTCTCCAGAAAACAGCAAAAGTTGGAAAAAAAAATGCGGGAATAGTAGTATGCGGGGCGTAACAATTTGAAGTGCCTAGGGCACCGGGGAGGCTCGAGACCAGAATCCGTTGGCTACCGCGGCAGCGAAACTTACATAGGATTAACGTAAAATATATGGTAAAAGCTGATACAACAAACAAGTTACCCTTTTTTCCAATTCCACACAATTTAGCAATTTCTTGTTTTAGTGTGCAGCGATCTCAACCGCTAGATCAAAAATGAATTTAAAAAATCTTTTTCTTTTTTCAAAATCTTTTAAATAGAAATAATATAATACTTAGCTTTAAAATTCATAAAAATAACCCACAACAAAATGCTTATAAGACAATCTAAGTTCTAAATAAAATCAGTTACGATATTTTCTAATATGAAAGTTTTTTCAGAGATTAATTCGCAAATGTCACGATTGTAATTTTATTCATAAGGGTGAGTGTTTCGTAATTTTGAAACTTGTAAATCTATGCTTTTGTGATCCAATTAAAATTTAAAATATCGAAGACAAATATTTGAAGCAAAAATTTTCCAAAGCAATCAACTTTGATGATCCTTATTTAAATGTAAAATAAGAACATCAGCAACTTTTTTTCCTGATAAATTCAAAAATAACTTCCTCAATTAAAATTTATTTTATGTGAACGAAGGGAAATTTTCGTTCCTGATAATGAGGAAAACCAAAATAAATAAAAAAAAAGAGTTGATTTGATGATTCTCCCACAGCAGAAATCCATTAATGATTTTACAACATTCAAAATAGAAGACCTTTTTATTTTTACCTTCAAAATATCAAAAATGGCAATGACAAAATGTTTCTGAGAACTGTTTCATAACCTTTTAAGAGAGCACTATAAATTTAATAGAAATGATTTATTCTAACTTTTGCTCTTAATAATTTTAATTCTGTTTTATAATAAATAAATTACATTGGGATGTTTAAAATTAAGAGAATGGATTTTGTTAATTATCTCTAGAACTACTGGACAGATTTTAATGAAATTTGGTATGTATGTAGGGGTGATATAATGCAAAAAAAAACTAGTAATATAAAAAAAAGTTTGTCAATTTCTACTTAGGTCACAAAGAAACATTTTATTTGGTTACTTTTTTATTAAATATCATTACAATTTATATAAATATGTATATACATATAACACAGAATCAAAATATTAATTGACAAAATAGAAAGCGCAATTTTCTATTTTCCTTTCTATATATGGTATAGGACTATTTTTGTTTTTTTTTTGTTACTATATATATTCACATTCATTAAATTTAATTACTCTAATAAAATGGTATAGTAAAAAAGAAATCACATTCTCTCAAATTAGGCCATTTCAGGTGTGATTTGAACCCACAATCTTTGGATTGGAAGTCCAATGCGCTATCCATTGCACTACAGAAACTCAACGAACGAGCTTCCTTTCTGTGTATACCTTTGGACTATTATATTTGTGTTTGTTACTATTTATTCATTTTTTAATTTAATTAATGAATTAATGTTTGAAAAAACTGTATTAACATCATGTGTCCATTGTACGTTTAAAAATGTATTTGCACTTGAATGGATGAAAGAAAGTATTTTATTAATGATTGAAAATTTGAACAATATATATATATATATATATAGGGAGAGTGTGAACTAATAATAGGAATTGAATAATGGTAAAAAAACCATTCAACTGTTAAAATACACGCGCATAGCACTCATCGAGTGAGTGAGTGGGTGAATATTAACGTCACATTGTTCAGCTATATACACGAGGGCTTTTGGTGACGGATCTCGTAACTTTGAACCATGATCAAGTGACGAGGATGACACCTGAGCTGGCACCCTTCTCCTAATTGCCCCATCACACCAACGGGAGGATGTTTGTGCTCTCGACAGGTTTAACAAAATCGCTTTCCTACACGGCGGGTTTTCAGCGGCACTAGGGTTAAACTCATGACATGCCTGCCACAAGTCCATTACCTTGACCACTAGACTACCGTGGCCACACAACATCCATAGAGGTCAGAAGGTATGAAACAGCAGTTTCAGAATATAATAAAAAAAATTGGTTAATTGTGTGTGTGTGGGTATAGTCCCTCTTTCAAATTAACAGGCCTTACATCGTGTTTTTATACTAGAAATAAGGGAATTTATATGTGTTCCTGTGGGAATTAACCCCACTCGTTCATCAACACTGTTTCCAAGCCTTGGATGATTCTAGGAGGGGAGTTGCGAGTTGCAATCGCCCTCCCCAGAGCGTGCCCAGAACAGGCATGCTCCATACGGATGAGGTCTAGAGATCTAACTGACCAATTCATTCGGCGAATATCCTCACATTCCAGAAATTCATTTACCAGATGAGCTCTATGTGCCTCTCTCCCGTTGTCATCATTAAAATAAAATCAGGGCCAACTGCACTCGTGAAAAGGTGTGAACATAGGGCTCCAATACCTCATCTTTATACCTCAAAACACTCATAATGCCTCTTGCATTGAAGTGTATGGGGCCATCCAACGAGATGCCTGCCCACACCATCAAGCCCCCGCTGTCGTAATGATCAATTTTTTGGAGATTGGAGGGCAGGTAGCGGGTCCTTCATATATTTTTACCGGATCACTGCTATCAAAATCACTATTGGAAAGGATTGAATTCCCAATAACCGGTAATCCAAGTGGTGTTTTTCTAAAGGATCTTTTTCCCGACATATGTCTTAATTTTCTGATTCCAAGAGTAATGAGACATGTCACTATGTTGCAACAAGAAATATGCGGTTTTTTTAAAGTAGGTGAAACTGGAGCTACAAAAATTTAATATTCGTACGAAAAAACTACTTCTGCTATTCCTGAGTATAAGATAGTACAGCTGATTGATATATCGGATATAATTATAACAAAATAAAAAAAAATTCTGCAATCGCAATATAGACAAATATAGGGGTCATTTATAAGGAAAAAAGACATTTTTAAGCCCACTTTTATAAGCTTCAATTGTATGTAACGGAATCTTTGAACTCCATTTTTACCCACTTTAAAAAGTCAGATTAATTCGAAATTTTTCTCACTTGTCCAATTCCGATGGCAAGACAATAATTTAATAATTTTGTTTCATTGTCCTGATCAGGATCATCAGTATTAACGATTTCCCATTTTCAGATTCCATCTCTCATCTGGAGATTAATTTCAGATCCCATTTCCATATTTGGTGACAAAAAGATTAAGTTACAACTAGTTCAATTTTCTTTCAAATGGGATGTTTTTTAGTTTTTTAAACTATAATTTATTAAGAATAAATCTGCAATGATTTGATGTAGTACCATATAAAATGTGTCATTGTCGTGAACTGCATTTGCTAAATAAATCCAAATTTGGGGAATTCATGATTTCAGTTAACTGTTATTGTGATAAAGTCAACCAAAAATTATTTTATATTAAGGTGCGTTTGTGTGTAGCCACAAAAAAAGTATGGGCTAAGGAAGTTATGATCATTGGATTTGCAGGAAATGAACGTATAAATTAACAAAGAGGCTGGATATAAGAGCAAAGAGATCAAAGAAACCCTTAGACATTCAAGTACTTGAAGTGAAACTTTGGAGACCGAAGACGAATACATACACTGAATAAATACAGACAGGGAGATTCGTGTATCTTAAGTATTGATAGCAATGCTGATTAACAATTCAAACCTCCGGTGTATAGCACCAATAAAAAAACTCGCTACAAATAATAATCCTGCTTAAAAACACCAATGCTCAGTGGTTGTTATCAAGTGTCTGATCGAGCTACAACTTCAATCATATCACTCTTCAAAACTATAAAGAGATAAATCTCAGTTTCTAAAGTTTCTCCTATCACTCAAGCAGTGGAATGTTGTGTCAAACAAATGACCGAAGCATCTCAAAAAGTGTAAGGTACTGTGAAGCAAGAAACTAAATCATCAGGACGACTCTTTTACCAATACATACTCTGTTCAAAACACTTAAAGGATATTGAGGTTGTAGGTGAGTCTTGCAACTAGGGAATTATTTAGATGACTGATACATTATTGACAGTCGTGGTAAGGCTATATGAGAAAAAAATGACATGTTTGGCAGAATAAAATGCATTTTATTGAGCATTTGGATGTAAAAGAAAAAAACCCATTTGTTCCTAAGAGAAAAAACGAGCAAAAAAGGTGTTCAATGAAAGAAAATCATTTTTAGCAGGGAGTAGTGTTTCCTTTGACGGCCAGCAACATTGTATACTTATAAGGTATGGAGTCAGTAAGTCTATTGAGAAGCTGGATATTCTGTTCCACTCCTCCAGAAAAGCTCTTTCTAGTTCTAAGAGAGTTTGTGGAGGAGGTAGGTGGCCAACAACTAATCTACCCAGAATGTCACAAACATACTCTATTAGGTTCATGTCCGGAGAACACGCTGGCCTTTCCATTCATCTGCTTCCTTCCTTGTAAAGGAAATCCTCCACCAAATTAGCGCGATGTGACGCGCAGTTGTCATCTATTAACAAGGCGTCATCTTCAATTACTATAGCGTAAGAGACTACTATAGGTCTGAGGATCTCCTCCCTTTATCGGCGACCGGTAAGAGCTCCAATTCGAATGATATGGAAATCGGTGCACCCCTCAATTGAGATGCCAGCATTGACCATCACATGCCTACGGCCAAATCTGACACTTTCGAACACGAAAGTAGGATTGTTCCTTTTGACGCGTTCCCTACAGATAAATATATACGCCTATTGTTAGGATGAATAGAAAAATAGGACTCGTCAGAGTGATGACTATTGCGCCACATTCATTTCTCCTCCAGTTCACATGCACTGTTACCCACTTCCTGCGGACGCGACGGTACCTTGCTGTTAATGTAACACAAAACATTGGTATGCAAGCATAGGGACTTACTGCGTGGAGCCGATTTCGGACAGTCTGTGTAGAAACTGTGGTGCTAGAGTAGCCGAGCGAAGTTGTTGAAGAAGAGTGACATTCATATTTCAGTGTCTCCGAGACCTTAGAGTTAAATATTGATCTTCATTGAACGTTGCAGCACGTCTACGACCTTTCCCTGGTCTTTGGCCTGTATTTCCAGTTTCCAAGAAAACGTTTCCAGATCTTGGAAATCACACTTTGGGAAACTCCAGTGGCTTCTGCTACTTTAGCATTTGTTTGCCCCCCCCCCTTTCTAACCCACTATCAACTCTCCAAGATTAACAACGAACTTACTGAATGTTGATCATCCTTTTCTGCTTTTTCTTTCATTAAGCCAAATTTCATTCACTGCCACTAAAGTGCTATTTTTGACGTCAAACTTAAAATTCCCATACTCCGAAATTTGAAAATGAGAAAAATCAGCATTTGGGATCTCTTCTCCCATTTTCTAATGGCCGCGGTAGCCGAGTGGTCTAGGCATCGGATCGTGGCTAGCATGTCATAAGTTTGATCCCAGTACCACTGAAGACCCACTATGTAGGGGAGAGATGCACGTAAAATCTGTCGAGAGCTCAAACATCCTCCCGTTGGTGTGGTGTGGTAGTTAGGAGAGGGGGTGCCAGCTCAGGTGTCGTCCGCGTCACTTGACCATGGACCGTCCCCATTATGCGGACCGTCCCCAAAAGCCCTCGTGTAGCTGAACAGTGGGACGTTAATATTCACTCACTCACCCATTTTCTAATATAAGTAAACAAATATAAATAATAAATATCATTTTTTATGTGAGGTTTACAATATCCTCTTTAATTGTTTTGAGAAGTTTATACTAAAATATATATATATACACTCAAATTTTCTCAGACTTTCAAGTATAATCCCTTGAATAAAAATATTGGGTAATTTATCAATTATGTTTTTAAGGGGAGTCAGTAGGGTAAACACCTTCGGGAAATCGATTTTGAGTTTTTGATATTTCAAAAATCCCCAAATCAGGACCTTTCCAATGATGTAACGTACTTCCCATTTTACTAATTAAAAGTATGTTAAAATGATTTTTAAAAAATAATCAGCTGATGAGCCACGCCATTAGAATCCACGAATTGTGTTAAAAATATAAAACATGAATAATTTGTTTATTACTGTTCTAGTTTCCTTTATTAAATGTGAAAATATGACGTTGAATATATATATATAAAATACGAAAGGAGTGCTAATTTTATTAAAAAAAATATGGCTTTTGAATTTTTTCGTGATAACAATAAATAATGAGTATTTGCAGATTTAAATTTTTTTCCCCAGTCCCCATATCCCAATTTTCACACTTAAAATAACAGCATTTGTGACATCATTAAAACTATAAAAAAAAGTTTAAATCATGAGTTTTTTCGTCTTAGGGTTGTAACTTAATCTTTTAGTCGCCAAATCTGGAATTAGTCACCAAAACTGGAAATGGGAAACCGTTAATCCTGATGATCCTGATAAAAAAATAGAACAAAATTATTAAGTTATTGTATATTGTCTTTGATCATTGACAAGTGTGCAAAATTTCGAATTAATTTGATCTTTTAAAGAGGGTAAAAATCGAGTTCAAAGATTCCGTTAGAAACAGGTAAAACCAATAAAAGCGTGTTAAAATAGTGAAATTTCTCTCCATTTTTAAAATTTGAATGTATTGCACAAGGGGAAGATATGTTTCTATTTCCTTTTTTTTACAGGGAACAGAGATCATAAATAAAATTTGGCCTACCCTAATGTGTACATCACACAAAAATATACCATACAATAGTTATGGTAAGGACATACGCTTGATCGAATACACACAGAAACGATTCATGAACTCAGGAAAGTTTGAATGAGAGGTTGCAAGAAGAAACAATTATATATACAACAACAATAAAAGGCATTGGTAGGGGTTACAGTTCACTTTCACAGTTATACCACTTTCTTATCGGGAATTAATGGTTGAAATGAAACAATTTGAGTTCCTGGGGTAGTGCCTACTCCTCCAGCCATGCTGTCTTCAAGTCCTGGATATATCTGGGAAGGAAAATCGAGTTGTGCAATTGCTCTCTTAAGAGCATCCCAAATATACTCTAGAGCAGAGGTTGGCAACCCATAGCACGCGTGCCACATGTGACACTCGGTACGGTTCTCAGTGGCACTCTGCACTACTCAACAAATTTGTCAATTTTTGAGTGGATGGAAGTAGATAAATCTGTAATGGATCTTATTTGACAAACATCTTCAGAATTATGGGCATTTATGGAATTACGAAAAAATCTGAAAGATAACTCTAAAGATAAATTTACAGCTATTTTGTAAATTCTTGGATGTCATTGCAGAAGAGATTTAATTGTTTGAAGAGAGAAAATTGCATATATTCTGCTTCTCGCTTTTGGTACTACATATCAAATTAAAAAAATCTTTTATACATATGAAAAATATTTTGATTCTACAAAGGAATTGTTAAACAGCTGAATGCTCAGAATAGTGTCAAATTGAAAGTCACACAATGTACGATTTTGCGAAATGAAAGTAAAGCGGTGCAAACATTAGGTTCACATTAAAATTTTTTATTTATCTTTTTATTTAACTGTAATGAAGGGAAATACTTATATTTTATGTGTTGTCTATTTCTTGTTTTAACAAATATGCTTAAAAATACATAACAAATGTATAATTTAAATTTTTGTTTAATTTTGACGAATAAATAGTTATATTTTATCCTGTTTATTTTTTATGTTAAGAAATATCTTTATAAATGATGCCATATTAATATACAATAAAAACTCAAATCTGATTTATTGACCTATATTCTTTAACTCATTATCACGGGAATCGAATTGTATCAAAAATGCCCTATTGTGTGGCACGCTGAATCATATTGGTAGATTCGTTTGGCACGCCACAGCTAAATGGTTGCCGACCCCTGCTCTAGAGTGTTGATTCCCAAAGTGGGTCTATATCGACCCTACAGGTGTATGATGACCTGCAAAGGGTCTATGTCAGCGGAAAATTATTTGGGGGTCGATGAAATAGAGAGGGGGGTGTACAATAGTGATTCTTATTATAAACCAGATCGGGACTTTAATTTAAAAATAAATCTTAATCAAAAATGGAAACCAGAATTTACCTATTTAGCAGAGTTATTTACTAAATTTATATAATAAGGTTTATTTGCAGTTACAAGGTGACAGCATAAGTTTTATTAGAACAAGGACCATCATTTCAGCGTTTCTTGTCAAAATTAAGCTAAAGGAGTATAATATTGGTCGTCGCGAATTTTCCCAGTTTCTCAATTGAACATGGACAATCTGCCAAGAATAGGACGTTTTAACTAGCGTTCAACTCTTAAATGCCCTTTATTCAGATTTTGAAACTAGGTTTGAGAATGCTTTGACTATATATACAGTAATACCACAGTAGGCAATAAATTCTTACGGTCACATTGAAAAAAAATGTCATATCACATAAGAAACTGATCGCAATAAGCACCAACGGAGATCTTAAAGTAAAGTTTAGAAACGGATTTCAGCAATTTTGGCTTTATAAAGACATACCTGTTATTTTTACAGAATTATGTATTGTGAAGAAGTTTTAATTGCTTTTCTTGTAGTTTCATCGCTGTTGACAATCTTCAAAATAAAAAAAGAAAGAAAGAAAAAGACTGGGCACATTACAAACCGAGGAGATTTAGGGTTAAACCTGACAAGATTGATGCCAAATGTTGAAAATTTGTGTTATTGTAGCAATCTATTCGTCCTTCCCATTAAGAGCATTTGTTTGCTAATCAGCTATTTTATGTATTAATTAAATTTCAACTTAATTAATTAACATGTGTTGCTTAAGTTTTAAACATTATACTTCAGTACAATTAGAAATTTAAGTTTTTAAAATAAGTAGCTGCATACTAGCTGTCAAAAAACATTTAAGTTGATAAATTTGCAAAAATTCGATATTAGGTAAGCAGGGGTGTACCCAAAACCGAAAAACATGGCAAGGGGTCTACGAGACAAAAAGTTTGGAAACCTCTGCTGTTGAGGGTTAATATCTGGAAGTCTAACAAGAGCACATTTTTGACAAGAAAAACCTATTGTTTTATGCTGTTTGCGCTGTACTTGTACCTTGCCATTAGCATGTATCAACAGGAATCTGGATTCGTTATAATCAGGCAATAAATATCCACATTTCTAGGTACCAGGGGGGGGACATGCCTGCATCCTTTTCGTCTTTTGAGGTGTGTTTAACAGAGGTACCTTAGTGGGATGATGGTTTTTCATTTTATATTGAGGAAATGATTCCGGATTATATATAAGACTGCTAACATTTCTGTTCGCTGTTATTGAATATAATTTTAAGAATAAAAATAACGTGGTTTATTTTAGAAGTAACACTGGTTACTAGTATCATTTTAAGAACCGGGTAGCCAAACTGTAAATAAAGAATAAGGTAATTGTCAGGTATTGCCTTATCCTGGTAGAATAAGGTCAAGCCATCTGAATTCCACTTTTAAGTACAGATGGAATAAACATTATAAATCTCTATACTTGAATATGAAAATTCCTTTAAACTATATTGAGAAATACGTAAATAAAACACATTTTTTAAGGCTTTCTAGTTAAAAAAACGTATGTATGAATATCATTACGGTTATATATTATATAAGAGGTGGCTGATTAGTGATGCACTTACTCTACATCTCTGAAAAGAGGGATCTCAGGGGGGAGGGTGTTAACTTTGTCTCGAGGGCTGAAAATATAAACAATAATCAAATATATTTAAATCTTTGAAATTAAAATTAAGTAATTCGAATCATTACACATTATTTATAAAGGAATGGGGCTTCAAAAAAGTAAAATGTTTAAAATACAATCATAAGTTTAAAAATTATAAGCATATGAAAATAATAAATATTTTTTACAGAAATGTTTCTTAAGAGAGAGCTTTACGTTACGCTTGCTATTTTATAAAATAGTAGCTCTAATTTCTAGCAATAAGTTCATTCATAAAGTTAAATATATCCTTATTACACAGTAGCTATTTTTATATAAATAAAAGAATCAATTATATATTTTTTTTAAAAATAAAAAAATTACTATTAAAAATTTTTTTTAAAAATTTCAACATTTTTCAAATATTTTGAAATACAAAAGATATGTAATACTAAAATTAGATAGGTTATGATACATTTTATAATTCTATAAATTTTTATACACTGTTTTAGAAAATCCCATGCGCAACGCAAAAATTTTACTCAATATCTCTTACAGAATATTTCTTATTTCCTTTTCATACGCTTATAATTTTTAAAATTATAATTATATTTCAAACATTTTGTACTTTTTTGAAACCTTATTCCTTCGTAAATAATGTGTAAAAGATTCAAATTATTTAATTTTAATTTAAAATAATTATATCTGTTTGATTATATCTGTTTGATATCCGATTAAATTAACTTTTAAAATCATATTTACGATAAATAAAAAGATATTTAATTGTAAAAGTAATTCAACTAAAAAGAAAGCGCAAAGCATTCTGATTTAAGAAATAACACGTGAATGTATTTTTTTTTTAGTTGAGTGCGGGGATCTCTTTACGCAATTGTAGATGTTTTGCTTATATTCAAAGGAAGCCTACTAACAAAGAAGTTGTCACAAATATCGTAACGTACTTTTCATTTAAGGGAATAACCTATCTTTTTCAAACCTGACAAAAACATAGCTCTCTTCCCATGTAAAGAATACTTCCAAGTTCCTTAATTTCCTGTGGCTCAAAAGTGATGCATGATCCAATGCCCCCAAGTCGCCAGTGTTTACTTAGACTTAAGAAAAACATCGTAAAAAGTGGCATTATACTTGTAAGACACTCTGATTCAACTCAATTGCTTGGGCGCTCATCTAGAACACTCAAACACTAAAGTCACCGTTTGTGGTGAGAATAATCGAAATATAGCGGCGGAAATCGTGTTCGAAAATTATCTTCGTAAGAAAAAAATAAATTATGTGTTTGCTTGACCTCAGACTAAGGATTTTATTTTGGTCTCAGCATCTCAAAATGCTAAAAAAACCTTAGTTCTAATCTATCATTAGAAATCCTTTCATTCACACTCTAAACTAAAATCATATATTAAAGTTACCAGGACATGCTCGAAAGAGTAAAATGCCAAAATTAAGACTCTTTGTTTATGTGGGACATATATCTTTAAAAATTTCCAATAGAGCTTAGATTTTTTTTGTGATGTTAATAAAGATATTTTAATCATTTTTTGTAGAAATACAAAAATAATTTAGTTAAATTTTTTTTTCTGTTTAATTCAAGTTGGGCATAATATTTGAGATCTCATAATACACATGCTTATGTTTCGGTACTATTTTTTAAGAAAGTATCTCTTAAATATATGTAAAATATTTTT
Organism: Trichonephila clavata; assembly: GCA_019973975.1. Classification (NCBI taxonomy): domain Eukaryota; kingdom Metazoa; phylum Arthropoda; class Arachnida; order Araneae; family Nephilidae; genus Trichonephila; species Trichonephila clavata. Next base: position 5,674 of record BMAO01014656.1, on the reverse strand, counting down.
TGCACATACATAAAACCTGGGGTGGGCATTACGTCGATCGCGATTGACTGGTGGACCGCCAAGACATTTTAGGGTGACCACTTAAAAATTTTACCAGTTAATAATTATATAGGAATATTCAAGATTGGCTGACAGTACGCAGACTAAGCTTTCTATTGACTATAAAACTAACTTTAAATAAAAATATTTTATTTCTTTAATGTATTTTGAATTGTGTTTCATAATAAATGTATCATTTGATATAATTATATTTGGGGCTATTATTATTAAGTTTGTATTGCGTTTTGCTTTAAACGGGGTTTTAAAAGTGTTTTTTTTTTAAATTTTAGTTCTGTAGTTAAGTACATATATTCCGTACTTATTATTACGTTATAATAATAACCTCTTTTCCTTACCTCATCACACTTATGACATTGAGCAGTAGCGTAAACAAGAATTTTTAAAGGGAAGGGGGTCGAGTGTTGAAGGTCTATCATTCTCGTATCATAATATACCCCAATATGAAGCCAAACATATTTTTTTGATTTTTTAGATTGTCGGGAACAAAAAACAGCAAAAAATAAATTACTGAATAATAATTAACGTTAATAAATAAAAAAATTACTAATATCAAATACTTAATTACATTATATATATTATATACATGGGACTATAATGAATCGGAAGAAAATGAAGCGTTATGAGAGGAAGGGTTCAGACCCGTGGACCACTCCCCCGGTTTTGTGTGCGTCATTGACACTGGGTGGACCACAACTCCTTGAAAATATGAGAAGTAGCCCGCACTCTGGAAAAGTCTGCCCACCCCTGCATAAACAATACACAAAATATAGTGAATCTATTTTTTAGTAAAATATTAAGATATAGTTTCTTTAAAAACATTATAAAAAATTATTCCCCTCCCTTCCTTTTTCATGCCTAAAACTATTTTTTAAAAACTATGTACTACTCAGACTGAAAAAAATAAGTTCACTGTATGCACAGGTATCCTCTATAGAAGTATAAAAAAATTTGAAACTATATAATGCAATAGTTTTTTTTTTAAAGTGTACCTAAAAGCAAAAAATCATGCTTTGGAGGAAACGTGAAAAAAATTGAGTAGCAATGTTTTCACATATCATACTATTGACTAATATTTCCCTGCCTATTTTATATACCTCATAATGATGCCTTAAACATTCTTTAGAATTAAAAAAGTAATTTTAAATGTAAAGTTTTTTTCCCTCTGTTATAGTTGAACACTAATATATTTTATCAAACATATTTTCATTTAGGTACCATTTTTTATAAAAATATTTCTTGAATATACGATATACAGAATGTCACTTACACTTTATGGAAATTATTGATAGTTAATTTTTATCATTAAATATCGTATTTTTTGTGGAAATAGGCTTCTATCTGATAGCCAAGATTCGTGACAAAAGCTGCAGCTCGAATTTTTCATGAAAGTAAACTTTTTTCCTTAATACTGTCATTCAAATTTTATTCCACTCCTCTTGGACCGCTTGGAAATCTTTTTTTTTACATTCCAATCAAAATAAAACCTTAGCAGAGAATTGTTCTTAAATTTTTTCCAAAATTTTATCTAAAATGCAAACGAGAAAATGAATTACAAAATAATTTCCGTAAAATGCGAACGAGCTTCTGTATTTTACATACATGTATAAAGCAATGAACAAAAAATATACTCAAATAGTTATTTTTTATAAAATTATTGAATATCTCTGAAAAATCGTAAAACTGAAGTTTTGAAAATTTCGAATTTCTTCTTTTTCCCCCCTCATGTAAAACTAGTTTAAAAAATTAGACATTGAAAAGAGAAAAGTATTATTGTGTTCCTTTGTAGTAAAAACACAAAATGAAGGGTTTACATACATTAAACACAAGAGGAATTATCTTTTAAAATGTGTCAAAGGAAGAGCAGCCGTTTGTTTACATTTTTATCAATTACTTTTCATATCATAAGGTTATTTTATCAACCAACATATAAGTGTTATTCATTTTAAGATTCAGAAAAATATGCACTATTTTTTAATACTAAAATTTAAAAATCAATTTTTTGAATGTATATGATGTCCAAGTTTTCTTAAAATTGCCTTAATGAGGGACTTAATTCCTTCTGGGACTTAATTCCTTAAATGAGGTTCGATTGCTCCTCTTACGTAGTCACAAATGGGGTTCTCCTGATGTGGAATGGGTTCACGGGCAGAGGCGGATTAAGCTAGTTGGAGGCCCCTGGCGGTAAAAGGTTTGGGGCCTCCTGCGATGAAGAGTCGAAAAATTCGCTGACCTTAAATTCTCAAAATAAAATTATAACTAAAAAAAATTAACGGCTCAAAAAAAACCTTTTAACTTTATTTTAAAGAATTAAAAAAAAACACCTTATTTAAAAGTTTAAAATTTTGCTATACAACTTTACATCTTGATTTTTCTTGGGCAAATTCATCGATTATTTTTGCAGTATCTATTTGGTCCAAAACACCTTGTTCTATGAATAAAATGGCCATGCTGTTCAGTTTGTCTTCTCCCATACTACTTCTTAAATAATTTTTAACGCGCTTTAAAACCGAAAAAGATCTCTCACTTGATGTATTTGATATCTGTATAGTTAAAATACTTTTAAAAGTATCTCGACATTAGGGAAAGTCGAGACCATTTCTTTTGCAACTCGATAAATTTCTATTGGAGTGTTCATAGTATCTTTGTTTTCTTTTAAAAATAGCAAAAACTGATCCAATTCATCGTCAAAATTAAGCGATTCAATATCGTCTTTGTAAATATCCTTTGATTTTTGTACAGCTTTCTTCTTAATTTCAGGTAACCTCTCGACAAAAATTACAAAAAAGTGTTCTATAACAGTTTTATATATTCCAGCTCTTCGGGATAGTTCTGAACTTGTCCTATCGCATATGACATAGAATGAGTTGAACAAGAAATTTTCCCTATTTTCAAATTCATGACCTTCTTTAGTTTCACCGAAAATTATTTTTCTCTTTTGCTGCCTGCAAGCCTGTCCAACTTCCTTTTCAAATGAGAGTCCTGATAAAGCAGTTGTTTCTTGTTCTACCTTTTCCAAATTCATTCCTGAAATTTTGCATATAATTTCTAAAGATTTCAGTAGATTAGATCCTTTTAATAGCTCACACCCAACTGATTGTAATGCTTTGCTAGTAGCACTCACCCTCTGGAATATGGTATCCCAAATCACGGTCATTAAGGAAGTTTCATACTTTCCCATATGTTTCGAAAGTACCCAATGATTAAGTTGGCCGTACGCTAGCCTCCGGCAACGGAGTTAGCCGCGGTCGACTCAGTATTCCACTCTTTTACCAAACACCCCAACGCAAACAAAATTAGCTCCAGAAATTTTTCTTTACATTATTATTATTTCAGGTCACAATCTAATGTACTTTCTTAATTTTAATTTTATTTTTAAACTTTTCATACTTTTCCCGACTTTCCACTAAACATGGCAAGTGTAATTTTTAATGCTCCCTCAAATTCTAGATAGGGGATGAAGACCTTATCAGAGATCATGTGCCCCAATGACCATTCTACCATGTTTCAAAAGAGAAGTTGCCTCCAGTATATTGTGATCTCATTTCTATCACGAATTTCAGCCAAGGCCTCTTTTATGTGTGTATAACCAAGTCTTATAGCTCGTACGGCATCTGCTCTTGCTGACTATCGTGTATCTGAAACTTTTTTCATAGATATTGCATGTTTACTCCTTTCCAGATTTTTATTTAAAATTCGCCAGTGATGGGTTGACACAGAACAAAATAGAATAATTTCTGTGTGTGTGTACAAGCATAAAACACATTTAATTGCATCGCTACAACTTTCTGCTGCTAAATTTCCTACTAAATTTAAAGAACGACTGGCACAAGGAATATAAACTGCGCTTGGACTGTGTTCTTTAATACGTGCCTGTAGATCTGAGTACCGCCCGGACATATTAGATGCATTATCAAATGATTGCCTCCCCCCCCCCCTCTGCAATTTTTAATATCCAGTCCAAATTTAGCTAAAATTTCTAAAGAGCATTAAATTTCCCCCCCCCCCCCCAAACTCTCATAAAATTACATTTCATCTTTTTTCAAATTTTCTGATAGAAGTATGAAATTTCCGATTTAATACACACATATTTTGTTTAATTCTTTTATTCTTTACAGAAATCATAGTTTAATTTCTAGAACAAAACGTAGCTTAGCTTCCGGATTACTTATAATCAAAATTATTAAAATGTCTCAACCAAATTAAGCATTCGAAAATTCTAAGGTTTTCTTTTAAAAACTGAAAAAACAGTTATAATACTCTTGATTTGTAAAGTTTCCTTTTAAAGTTTCTAAATATAAGTTAATAAACATTAACTGAATACAAATATTTTTTACACATTCTAGTTTAGTATTATTACTATACTTGTTTGCTATTTCAAAAATCTTAATACTTTGTGACTAAACAGAACAATAAAACATTTCCAAAATAATTTGAAATTTCGAGATAACTCAAAACTGTTTGACACCACAAACGCCCAAATATATCACAAAAGAAATCTACAATTTTCAACTAAATTTATATCTTAATTACATTCAAGTTCCATTTCTCAAAATTAACAATCTTACTACATATTGAATAACTTTCACATTTTCTATTTTGTTTGAAATCACTCACTCTCTCACTCTCTTATCTACTTTATAAATTGTGTTTATCATATTTTTATTTCTGTAATACATTTTGCTACCACTTTAAATAGTTTTAAACTAGGAGCAATTACCTATAAATATAGTACCTATATTTTTCAACATTTATTATTGTTCTGTAAAATAAACATTTATTAAATGCTTTTTTAAGAAATTTCTGCTATAGTATTGGCATTGTTGCCTTTTTAAAGATTTTAAATATAGTTATAGATGAGAAGAGAGAGAGAGAGAGAGAATTTTGATTAACTTTATTAGAAGCATACAGACTGTTATACAATATTTTAAAGAAATTATGCACTTTAAAGTAATTATACGATTTTTATGTATTTTATAATTAGTTATACACATATTTTAATTATTAGATTGCACTGAATATCCTTTCAAGTTGTCTGGACAAAAGATCTTAATCAAAAAGGTATCGCGAGCAAATCACTCTTAAAATGACAATAAATACAAAAAAGACAAAAAGAGTTTGTGCTTTTCAAATTTAATCTTACAAAATAATGGTTCTCTTAGCAGTTTTAAAGTATATAGAAAAATTATGTGTTTATTTCTCGTTACCTCAATCAAAAGAAAAAATAAGTGTTATTTTTAAGTAAACTTAATATACTTTCTTTCTTTGAAAATTCTTTTAACAGTTTGAAACAATTTTAATGAAAATATTTAGAAATTATAGATTGGCTTATATATTACTAAACAAAATTATCGTAATACGTTAGGATTACAAACAAAAAATCAACACAATAATATAATAACGTATTTATTTCAATTCGAGTTATTGTTAGATTCTTTTAAGTATGGTAAATAATTAATGAATGTACTCAAAATCTCATTAATGTTTTGTATTTTAAATGAACTATTATCGCTTTTTATAACTGACTCAAGAAATAATTTTTATAAGAGAGGCAAATAATATTTTTTCATTTGAATAGCAATGCAATCGAAAATGTTTTGAGATTCAAGCTACGAAA